>VOQK01037979.1:8667-21724 GCA_015052645.1 Benitochromis conjunctus
GTTCCTATCACTTTGATGGCCACAGGTGAATATAATCAAGCACATAGGCGTGCAGACTGCTTCCACAAACATTTGTGAAATAATGGCTCACTCTCAGGAGCTCAGTGAATTTATAACAAAGTGGAAACGATTGGGAACGACAGTAATACAGTGTTTAAGCCACATTTCATACTTAAAATTTCCATGGGAAATACTTATGCTGTGTCACTACTATTGCACTATAATGCTGATGCTGGCACCATGTTTCAATAGCGTCAGACTTCAAATGAGGAAGTGTACCAGCAGTGACAGTGGCTCATTGGGAAAGAAGAATGGAAACTGCCCTTCATTTACTTACACTTAGGAATGCTGCTAAAATACCCGCAAGCTGCAAACAACATTAAATTGTTGTTCAGTCTTTTTTTTTTTCTATATTGTCAGAAATTTCAGCAAATTGTCTTGAAATATTGTGCTATAATTAATAATCACCCACCCCTAGTAAGAATGTGTCTGAAGTAGACCACCTCCTGCTGTGTGCATGTGTTAGAATGGACAGCTGTGGAAAAATGCACTCCTGCGTTGAAAGCAAAGTCAACACATTGTAAGAAGCCACACTGTCACATACCAGGGTTTCCTCCAGTGTAATACACACACATGACGGCCTCCCAGATCTATGTAAGCTAAACCCCTGCTGGGATTAAATCACTGGGAATATCTGAAAGATGTAGTCTGCAGATAACACATAATCGGGAATGGTTACATTAGCTAATGTGTCTTATGACCAGTAGCCATTATAAACATTATACAGCAGTTCAAATGCAGCTTAAAGATGTAAAAATGAAACAGAGAAAATGTTTTGACTTCATAAAATGTAATTATTCATTCACTGGTCGCAGCTACAGGACCAAACAGGTTAGTCGGGACACATTGGTGTCAAATTTTTACTCACTGGTTACCACTTTAATGCTATTTTCTAGTGTGCAGGGTACTGCTCCAGAAGACCATCTTTGCGAAGCATAACAACAATCAAATGACTCCTAACCAGAAATGGCTGCTGTTTTCGAACATTCATGTTACTTTTCAACTTTTCCTTTCCTCCGCTTGTTTGATTAGGCTTAGGCACCAAAACTGATAAATTAAGTTTAGAAGAATATTTATTGGTTTGGGTAAAAATACACCTATTCCACCATGTTTTTGTGTTATACCTCTAAGAAATCAAGGACAGGACACAGTCAAACTGTCCTTGAATGCCTTGATACATCTATTCTTCTTAACTGAAGGATAAATGTAGGAAGGGGGATGTGAAATTCAGTGTGGAATTAGAACTTTAAAAGTGGATGATCATACCCATTGATCACTTGCATTCACCTCTTACTCTTGATACCAAGTATTTTCTAATATAAATGTTTGTATTTTATACCCATCATCTAAATCTCCTGATCGATTATTTTCACATGAGGAAAATGTGGTTTCACCATAATTTTGGTTTTTGCGTGGGATGTCATCCACCCGCACAGAAAGCAAAAGTGTAGTAGCTGTTCCATATAGTCACCGAGAGGTGAGGCATGAGAGGGCTACAGTGTATCGGCAAAAACAGTCCAACCCTAAATTTCATGCCAGCTGCATAAACGCACATGAAATACATAGACACAGAAACTCAAGCTGAAAAGCGCTTCTGAAAGCTGACAACTTAATAGCGCCACCTTACAATAAACCACAGCCGTTATGGTGGTTTTGGACTTCAATCATTTTGTCAAACTTGAATTAAGTATGTTTTTTTTTCTACCTTCTGCTGTCACAAACAAGAATTGTTATCTTTGTCCTACCTGGCTAGATTTGGCTAATTTGCTATGACAGCTTTAAATGGCATTATTGTCATCTGCCTCACATTTTCCAATTGTTTCAAAGAGTTTTTTCATCTCCTTTCTTTCCCATCCACACATGGTTTGACAATGCTTTGACAGCTTTGGAACCCACAGCGTATTTGTGCATCATTATCAGTTTTATCCCAGTAGGTGTTAAGACAGAGAGAGGTGGGCCCACTGAAGTAAGATTACATTGCAAGAATAAAATGGTGGCGAATCGGCTGCTGGCTGTGCGATGAGGTCACATTTCAAAGGAAGCCAGGACATTTGAATACACCTTTGTGCGAGTGCTGTCCTTCAGCTGGCGTTGGTGTCAGCCCGCGTAATGACAAAGGAAGGCTCGCTTTCATCTGCCTCCATTTGTTCCTGCTCCCTCATTCTTTGCATTATTACCGCAACGGCCTGTTGTTCCCCTTCATCTCCCTCTATGCTTGATTTGTTTGGTCTTGGAGATCTGTGGATTTCATGTCTTTGTTCCCACTGTTGGGAGACATTACATTTTGATGTCAGTAGATGCCGAATCTGCGTGAATGTACTCTGCAAAACAAATAATGTTCAGTGGGAATTTCTCCTGGAGTTAAAGTTAAAAATGGAATACAACTTCAAACTTGAGCAACAAGGTCTACTTTTGCAGTAGTTAGAGCCATACTTCTCTCCCCGTCTTTAATACAGCACTCTTGCTATTTATGCACTTTCCAGAGATCTTCTGTTGATCCGTCTAGCCATCCTATGATAGTGTGTTTTACCCATCAGCAGTAAAAGGCTGATGGGGTATTGTTGTCACGCCGCGGGGCAGGCGGTGACGTTGACACCCAGGTTTGTGAAAAAAACTCGAGGAGGCAGTATAGGATTTTGAAATTGATCCCACATGTGCAACCACAAAGCATCATTATTATCTTAGAGAAAACATTTTATTACTGCGTCTATAGCTAATCTTTTTTTTTCACTTTTTATTTATTTATTATAGCACAGATATTTTATTTCTGTTACCAGTGTCTCTGTTGTGGTGTAGTGGTTAACATGTTTGTTGTACATGTGAAGGATCCCTGATTTGATTCTTTGAGATCTCGAAGGAGACACAAAAAACAGCTTCAGGGGGTCACAAGTTCATATATTCCCACCAAGCCTGGATCGGTGGAGAGGGTTACGTCAGGAAGGGCATCTGGTGTAAAATATATGGATCCGTTTGCTGTGGGAACCCCTTCAGAAATAAGGGAGCAGCTGAAAGTTTGTTTTTTTTATCAAATCTCTATTAATTTAGACTTGAACTGTCTCATTTGAAAATATTAAGGTCACGTCTTACAGTCATGGTGAGAATTAGTTTTGTCAAACTCCAGGGAGTTCATCTTCTTCAATTAAAACACATCATAAATCAGTATCAGTGTTAAGTTCAAATGTAACATTACAATCAAAATAAAAGGAAATACTTTTTTTAAAAACATAATTTATTCCTTCCAGACAGTCTGGAGAGAGCTTGGGGAAAACCCACGTTAGCCCACAGTGACAGGACTTAAGTAGCTCAAGTGAAAATAAACTCAATTCCACATTTTCCAAGACTATAAAAAAATAAGAGGTACTGTTAGGAAAAATGTGTTACTCTCAGACACAGGCTTGTTGGTTTGCAGTCAGAATTTTGAAAGTTGGTGAGTGGTGGAGGGATTCATGACTTATGTAAGTCCTGGTTCACAGAAGCGATTAGTGTATGTTAAAAACATTTTTGTCTAGTCATCGTCAGACCAACAACCAAGTTTTGCTGCAATATTCTCTGGTTTGTGGTTTATCGAAAGCTGAACAGACAATGTGCTACACAAGTCTACACTACACAAGACGTGTGTTAGACACACTGATAAGAAATCAGCAGCAGTGTCTGTACAACTTGTAGGCCACATTTACAAAGATCCAGCAGCATAAGATTATCAAAATAAAATGTCGAAAAGACACAGGAGGAGGATTAAGCGACAGCCATGGTGTCATTCTATTACTGTATCTAAATCACTAGAAACTAGATTTTGATATGCTAGCAAAGCTCCTTGGTAAGATAGTTTATCTATTTTTAAAGCTAAACTTTTTTTCCTTAAACTATTTTTGTATATTTTTATTAGGAACATATTTTATGTCTCTACAAATAGCTTGTGTTTAGTTATAATTGGAGGAGAAGCTGTTGAGAAAAACTTTGGTGTTTGTAGCAGTATGCTAACCAGCCTTAAACTGCTCATGTTAATAAGCACAACGCGTTCTCATCCCAAAACGTAACATATCGACGCTACGTGACAAGTCGTCTCTATGTTACGCGTTCCGAAACATGAGAACCGTTTGAAATGAATTTTGTTTTGTACTTTCTCATCATGAATCGATTTGGAAAACACGGTTCTAATCTAATGTAATACGGTTAAGGTTGTGGTTAGGATTAGGATTAAGGTTAGCGTTAGGGCTGGAATACACGGTTGGAATGTGTGTTACCTCCGGGAGCGTCATTCTATTTGATTCCCTCCACAATCCGGTGCGTATCACAGGGACGCGGACGGTTACCTTTCGCGTTCCTATGGGACGCCTCGGGACGTGACAAATCGTCGGTATGTTATGCGTTGGGAATGAGAGTGGTCTCATAAGCAACATGGAGCTGTGTTGGTTAATGTAAGCACGGTTTAAACGCATGCTTGCAAGTTCAAAGCCTCAAAGCTCCTTTTAAAGTTCTATCAGTTAAAGAGTGACCTGGAAACACATCAGAAAATGACTCCATAATCTAACTGTGTCATCAGGCTGTGATAAAAAGGTGGGATTTTTTTTTCTCCTATTTTTTTCTTACATATTCTTCTTTAAAAAAAAAAACGAGGCATGAACTGAACCGTAAATGTAAAAGATTCTTACACGCCAAACAAAAATGTGCACACGTCAACTTGAATTACTTTTAATCACTGATGTATTTCACACATCTTTTTATTTTTTCAACCTAAACTCTACAGCTGCTGTGACTCAGCCTCCCTACAGGGATCATTCACATTCAGTGTAATTACTGAGTGTATTTGCACATCTTTCTTGTAAACAGCTACAGTCTAAAAAAAATATATATATATTTTTTCTCTAATTTTACATCTTATTTCACTTCTTGTTAGGGTGTTATGACCCGTTGTCCCACGTACCATTTAAATTCAAACAAAAACACTACCCTCACTTCCACCCACTGCCATACAGCCGAGCAATATCAATAAAGCAGAACACAACTGCTTTATTCAATCATGGGTCGAGCCAATCAGAAAAATTGCAAACAGCACCAGTAAACCTCTTTATTACCCACTCCAGGTTTTTCGGCTACATCAAAGAAACCTCCCCAGATATGTGCTCTGTTTTTTTTTTCTTCTTTTTTTTCTGGAATCAATCTTGTGAGGGCCAGATAATTATGATAGTAGGCACAGGAGCCAACGCTTTTCCACCATGGCAATTAACAAGGCTTGTTAACATCAAAGGCAGAAAAAGACCAGAGGCTGACTTTCAAACAGAAAGTGTACTGAACTCACAGGAGGATCAGCTTTATGCTCCGAATGTGTGTATTTAAATACATTTCATTTGAGATCAGCAAATAGAGAGATTTTTTGGGGGACCATTTATGGGGAATGATTGGAGACTGAAAAATGAAATGTAGATGTGTTGATATTAGAGATGTGCTCGCTTAAAAAAAAAAATTGGTTTAATGGCTCTCCATAAAGTTATTTAACAGAAAATAATAGCCCGTCTGTCAGTTTATACCTAATCATTTTTCATTAATTATTCTGTCCATGCTGTGGTTATATCTGCACATCACTTCATTAATATTGCACCAAACAAGCTTTATTTCTGAAACCCAGATCAATGAATTCAAAGAGAACAGAGCGAGAACAACTAAAATTACATCTCTGAGCTTTCTCGGATCATATTTGTTATCAAGCTCTGGTTGTTTTCATGTTCCCCATGAGCAAATCTGCCTCCTCTCCAAGTAAATTTGACACAGGGACACAGAAAAGCCTCTTTTCCTGGAACCTCAATCACTCATGGATTCGTCAAAAAGTTTGTGCTCCCAGACACATTTTCATCTGGCTTCAACTTTCTCAGACGGAGGAAATGGGTAAATGTAATCCCTTTTCTGATGGGCGAACAAGCTAATCTGCTTACTTCCTCCATTGTGGATTGACTCGGTGATGGCAGAGAGGCAGGTGATAAAAGAAAAGTACAGAAAGAGAGGTTTATTTGACTTTCTCCACTTCACTCTTCCCCGCGCTCCTTCTCCTGGGAGACTGACTATAGTGGCTGCTGGATTATCCTCGTGTCTCCTATTCACCATCTCTCCCCATGCAGTATCTCTATCCCCCCATCTCTGTCTCCTTTTGCCACAGAGGGCACTGATCCTCTGTTTCTGGAAGTTTCTATGTTTGTTTCAATGTGGCTGCTTTTGTTTTTGATGCCTTATCTTTCACAAGAGTGCAGCGAAGGGGAACACGACCTTGCCAGTGGTTTTCTACCCTGCCAGGCCGTGGGTAGGAGATAGAGATGTTGTGTACACAATCATACAGTCTGAGTCTGAAATATAAAGTAGTGAGTTACAGAGAACTTTGAAAGTTCTGTTCATGTGACATAAAAGCTGTTTGGTATGACGATACTGTGCACCAGAGGTGACCAAGAAAATAAAGATGACATCAGTCACATTAGTTTTTTATTAGCTTCTTTACACATCACTTAGTTCAGGGATGGCAGCAAGAACAGAAATGCTTACGATTAAAGACAATGACTCTTTCACGTCGCTGTGGATAAATTTTGACCCTCATCATCGGCAACTATCGAGCATGAACAGCTTGATCAGTCTAAAAGCTTCTTCTTCTTGGACTTGCTGATTAGGTGTTTCAGATCATTGTCCTGCGCTGTCTTCACCGAAGTGCTCTTGAGCTTCAGAGCCCAAAGCGATGACCGCCCATTGACCTTCAGGATTTTCTGGTAGAGAGCAGAATTCGTGGTTCCATCAATTACGGCAAGTCGTCCAGGTCCTGAAGTAACAAAGAGTCCCGAGGCCATCACAGTACCACCCCATGATTGTTGCTATGATTTTGTATGAAATGCTGTTAGTTTATGTCAGATATAACGAGACTCAAACTTTCTAAAAAGTTCTGCTTTTGTCTCGTCAGTCCACAGAATATTTTCCCAAAAGTCTTGGGTATCATTACGATTTTTTTGGTAATGTGAGACAAGCATTTGTTCTCCTTTTGGTCAGAAAATCATAAAAAAACATAATAATATTTAGCTTTTTAACACTGACTCACACTGTAATTCAGTTCGAGACCAACGATAGAAAAGACATTTTGGCCAACAACATGCGTGACTAAAACGACTTCTAGTCTTCCGCTTTGAAAGACTTTGAAAACAGTTCACAAATGTTCGATAAATCCTGTTCTAATGTTGCTACATTCCATATTTTTCTGCTGGTTTTCTCCCACTAGGTACAACTGGCTCCAAACACAAGTCAGTCCCCACAGACTCACATGTTTAAATGTCCAACGTTATAACATTAAACAAAATACTTACAGCCGGGCCTTTGTGGGTAGCTACCCCATCATAACAACTCTGAGTGGGGCGACTATTTTGTAACTCATCCGTCTACATGCTGTAGTTGGGGGCATGGCCACACCGATGAGCATCTGCTAGACCTCACCTCCATGGCTGTGAATCAGTACACTGGACCTCTCCACCGTCTGTGTACTTTGGTACCTTTTGGAGTATTTCAATGAAGCATCTGAATAATGCTATAGTTTTCTGAGTGGTATAGGAGATAGCAGTGCTTCTGCTTTTGTGAGTGAAATTCTAATAATAATGTGTTATTTAGCACTCATTAGCCATTACAAGTTACAGATGGAGCATGCTAACTAAGCTTGCCAGAGCACTTTAGCTTATCATCCCACATTTCAATAACTTCTGGCTCCACAGAAACAACATAGTTTTGGGAAAAAGGGCCAACGATGAAACTTCAGAGTACAGTGTCCAAAGCTAATGGTGATGTTGTCTACGTTCATCTTTTATACTGCCTATTGTTTGCATAGGTCAACATGTTGCATTGGTCAATCCCCCATTTAGGTCATATGAGCATATGACCCCACCTCCTTCATAAGGTCTCTTTTAAATCCATGATGCTTTTAATAGTTAGCTGGGAAATGTGCCCAGAGAGAAGCAGCTGTCTTTGCAACTTGTGCAAAGAAAAGATTACCAGTTTAGGACTTTTTACTTTTCAAGGTTAGTGGAAACAAATTGTTTGTTGCATATTTATATATCGATCAGATATGGAGCAACATTAGCATTCATTTGGAGTCATGTTTCTAACCACCTGATGAATGAAAGTCCAATATTCGCTCGCCTTTTATCTCTGTTTTTCATCTCCACGGCTCCTTAGAGAAATATCGGTCTCATTAACTGATAAGTGATCCACTTTGTTCACATGCTATTTTATAACTTTGTCTGTTTACTGCTAGGCAGGTAGTGAGCAATCAGGTTGGGAGTTGTTGTTTTTTTTTTAAAGAAAGGAAAAACTAATCCATCTAAAGACACTCTGAGTGATGACAACTTTAAGGGGGGACCAAATATCAAATTAGCAAGCCGCAAAACTATAACAAAGAGCAGAAAGATGCAATAAAGCTTTAAAGAGCCACAGGAAAGCGCACATGCGGGAGATAATTTTTTAAATTTGTCTCTGTAAATGACTTCCAAGCATTTAGTGAGTGTGGTTTTAAAAAAAATTCATTGTCACCTGTCACACGTTAAGAGGTTCAATATTTCACTTGATATGATGACAGAATATTTAACAGACATTTTTAATTGCTGCTTGCTAAGCAAAGCGTGTCATTTAATACAGTAATAAGGCAGTAAAACTGAAGTTTCAGAGTCAGGAGCAGAGCCGGTGACATGGCCATGATAAGACCCACACCGTGGCCATTTACAATGTCTATAATTTCCCTCTGCACTGCACAAGCTCTCATTTATTCAGAGGCCCATTCAGCAGTATCAGGTTTGAAGATGGAGTGAAGCTCAATAAACTGCATATAATTTCATTCCTGCCTCAAGGACACGAAACATGAGGTCAGAGAGAGACGGGGGGGGGGTGGGAGGGCTCGTCCAGCGCAGCAGACGGATGAACTGCGACAAACATAATAACAATATGTGGAAAGATAAAGGCAAAAGTCCGACTTAAGGGTCTGTGACACTTTATTGTGCGAATCGTTCATATTCTTTTTCAGTTTTCATAAAAATCTAATGAAAGCAGGGCTGTAATTTTGAGCAATGGTGAGGACCATGACAGTCAAGATAAATGAGCTGTGGTCTGGCTTATCAGATTTAACAAACCATCAATCTAATGCAGGGTTTAAAATGATAACGCTCGACTATTTTTGGATGTATTTTATGAAGGCTGAACGTCAGATGACTGCAGTTCTGTGTGCCTGTGTGTGTAGATCTGTTTAGAGGAAAGCGTTGCCATTTGTGAAAGAGTACATTTCAAATATCGGAGCCTATCCGCCTGTTGCAGGTTTCAGCCCACAATTATCCCGTTGAGGACATGCTTCAAACAATCCATAACATTTCCCATCATGTTGCTTGCACTTATGAATACGTAATGCTGGTACAGGTGATTGTAAAGTGCCCCAGCCCTGCTTTAGTAAACACCATTCCCTGCAGCGCAAATGAGAGGCAATGTCACCTGCCTCCGGGAAAGTGAAATAGACTCTACTTCAGCTAAAGATAAAACCAGCATTACTCTATGGGTGGCTTATTTATAATTTCTATTACATAGTGTTATAAGGTGGTACACTGAGTATTTCTCATATGAAAGCTAATCACACCGCCATCACATCGTTTGCTGTGAACTTATCATTTAGATAATGGCTGATGAAAGAGAAAATGAGATGAAAAAGTAAGGAAACAGATTAACAAGATTAAAGGAGGATGCCAATTATGGCTGCGTGCAAATAAGTGCATGTCATTGTGAGGGACGGATGAGCTGAAATTTGCCTTCCCTAAAGGGGTTTTTCTAACAAGGATACCAGACATATGCAGAGGCAAACAACAAGAAGAGGCTTGGCAACATAAAGGAGTAGAAACTACACGACAAACAGTGAGGGAATAGACACGGTTCAAATAATGGGTCCACATCCTGTATTATAACGTCGGCAGATGCCACGTCATTGTTTTGAGGCACCAACTAGGCAATATGGATCATGCCATTTAACGGTCCTCTTTTGGAGAGCTTCAAAAATCTCCATAGTCAGCTTTGACACGAGAAAGGATCAAGTTCACATTTGATTTTCTTTTTTACTTCCTTTTTGCTTCCCTTGATAGCTAGGTTTATTAACTGAAAACTATGTGCTTACATTTAGGCACTAAGTTCTTCTAGGTTTGCTTTAGTGGTGGTTCTGAATTTTTTCTCAATGAGCGCCACCTCATAAAATATACGGCTCTTGAAGTACCACCCTTATGACCGACATTAAAGTACAGTAGTATAGGCCTGTTTAACACCATATACAGTTTACATGAGACAATTTGATGTCTTATATTTATATTTATGTTTGTGCATGTACTGCATTAAAACATTCACAGCATGTGCGATATCCCATCTTTAAGTGGTGACGTGATGAGCCCTGCTTCCGGGTCCAAACTACTCTGAATTTATTAAAGCTGTTGTGTTTTTAACATTTTTTAATGCTTTGTATCTTGTTCTATTTAATCTGAACTAGCCCCTAAAAATAAGTCAGTGATCACTGTCGGCCTCTCTTGGTTTTATTACCACTGTTCATTTTAAAGCTCAGTTTTTAAAACCTTATGATGTAACTACAGCCCAGCCCATGCAGCAGTATATTAATGACTAACCTCGTATTGCAGTTGTTCTCCTGAATGAAGTTTGGTCCGTTTACAGCATCCTGCCATGCAGTTGCATTTGTCTCTAACTGTCGGGAACCCTCACGTTAACTTTTATAGAGTAGAAAAAAGTTAGCGTTCATCCTCCAGCTTCACTGTGTTTATATTATGCTAACATAGCTGTGTAGCTAGCCACCACATAGCACATCATTATATACCAGCTAGCCCAACTTCAGTAACCCCACAAACGCCACTGCTGTTTAGTTTCTGTCTTCATTTATGTCAGAAGTGATGGCGGAGCTGTACATTTTAATTTTTCAGAAATCCCTCAGTCAGAACATGGTGTAGCGGACCACCCACACCCAGTGTTAGGGGAAGTGAGAGGGTTAGGTTCTGGCACTTTGAATGTTCAGTTGTGTGAAGCCGTGAATAAAGTTGGAGTAAAATATTGGGGACTCTCGTGTCGTCTTTGCCTCATGTTGGTGACTCCTGAGGCGAACATGCTAAGCTCAGAAGAGGAAGCCAGCTCCAGCCTGGAAGCATCGGCGGCTGCTGGACTTTGACCTCCGCCTACAGCTGCGTTTGCTGTGGCGGTTTTTAGCTTCATGACCCTCATTCATGGTTTGTGCATGTGGAAGCTCAGTTTGCTCTTTGTGGCGTTTCAGCTGACGACACAAAATACCATCACGTGGTGGCCTCGCTGGATCCGCTGTCCACCTGCCGTGTGATGACCCTCCTTGCCAACTACCCGCTGCTGGCTGTGAAGGATTACCACTCACTCACAGAAGAAGCGGATCACATTCTCCTGACTACTAGGAGCTTCGGCATCCAGGCGATAGTTCCCAACTCACCGACGGCATCTCCCGTGCCCCCACCGATTCTCCCGGGACCCCCGACTCATCGATGGTGGCTGCGATCGCGGCACGGCAGCACCGCAGAAAAGGGATGTGTTTTTGCTGTCAGCGTTTTGGTGCTGCAGCACGGCGCTGTCTGCCACCTTGCAGTTTTAAGGCCCAGGAAAACAAGCCCGCCAGTGCTATGTAGCGGCCACGACTGCTGGCGATAAGGAAAGGCTGCTTTTCATAGAGGACTCACGCTCGGGGAGACGTTTTCTGGTCGACTTCGGCTCCCAGAAGAGCCCTGAGAACTCTCGTGTTGTCTTTCCATACCTCGACAATGGTATATTATTTAATCTTAAAAAAAAAAAAAGGCGATTTCCCACATCCCAATAGAGGGAGCCCAAGTACCACCAGTGGTACGCATACCACAGTTTGAGCACCACTGTTTTAGATAATACAAAGTACTTAGTTACGTTTAAGTGCTGACAGTAACTTGTAACCACCACCACCATGGTTATGTTTTTGGTGGTTGCACGTGTGTACGCCTTATAACACCTCATAACTGACTGTTTACAAGTGTGGTGCTTATTGTTTACATATTGAAAATACCATATAAAGATTTTTGACCTCTGACCTCTTCTTCAAGGTCAAATAAGGTCAAACTTTCATGAAATTAGTTAAATCTATTTAAATTTCACCGCCTTTGTTTGTTTTGGCAGCATTTAGGAAATGATGCTGGTATATTCCTACTATGATGTCACATTTGACCTCTGACCTCAGTTTTAACATCTACCTTTCTTTCAAGTTGACCCCAAAATGTGTTATAGCTGTAATGAAAGTATTGTTAGGAGAAAGAGAATGAGCTGCCTAGTTAGTGAGAAGAAAGACACTGTCATACCCTACACTCTGATAAAAAGTTGAGTAGTCAGCGACAGATCCCCCTTACTAATCTCATTACCTGGTGCCCAGGGGACACCTGGCAAGGCTCACATCAATGAGCCCTGCTAGTACCTTTGACAAACCAGCACTAAGTGACGCCCAGAGCGATGAAAACAAACTGCACTACACTCTATGGAGAGGAGGGGAGTAACAAACAGGTGATTCCCTCAAGGGTGGGAAAGAGAACAAAGGAGGGAAGCAGAAATATCGGACGCCACATGAGGAACAAAACTTCAAAATAAAATAAAGACAAAGGGGACGCAGGAGGCACAGAATAAAAAAACAACACAAAGCAAGAAGAAAAAGTAAGGATTTATAAGTGAAATCACAGATCATTACAGACACCACAACAAAAGGATCGCTGTTTCTGGCAGTGTAGAAAGAGTCAAATGTTTTGGTAGGAGGCCACAGTGACATGTGAGAAGATTACTTCAAAAGAAATTCCACTAGAGCTTAAGCTATTTCCACTTGGTTTGCTATCAATAATAACGTAACTGTAGAAAAAGTGTGTAATAAACACACACACACACACACACACACACACACACACACACACACACACACACAAATGAATCT
>VOQK01037979.1:28075-40750 GCA_015052645.1 Benitochromis conjunctus
GATTCAAATTATTTTCTTGAGTATGTGAGAAAATGTACAGGCTGTGAAATGTGCTGAAAGTAAGAAAGTAAAAAGTAGGTCTTTGAAAGAACATTTCTACCAGCTATGTTTATACTGCAGTAATAAAAAACCTGTACATGGGAATACAAACTTTTTATTTTCTAAACAAAAAAATGAGTCCAGTCGTGGGTTAAAGTGGGATTTTGCAGGTGAGAGAAACCTAAGTTCTGTCGTGATGGCTCAGTGTGGGGAAAACTATAATAATATAAATATAAATAATTTCTATTGAGAGCTCTAGCAGAGTTTGTTTGTGTACAGGCTGCGATCAGCTGACCTGCTGCTCTGAAGTTCAGCTCTTTTTGGATTTACATAACTAAATTTAACTCAGCATTTCTCAGGCTATCTTGGCTGATTTCCATTCGCAACACTAACATGAATCTAAGCATCATCAGGTTCAATTCAAATTCGTATCTGCTTCACTTAGTATAACCTGACAGTTACCATGAACGCCAATTCAATTTGAACTCAGCTTTATTTTTATAAAAATAAAATTCCTGTTAGAAGGGAGTTTTAACCCGTCCAACACAGCTTTATTTTAAATTCACCACAGTGCAGAAGGCTAACCTGTTTGTCCTGCCCGAGTATTTTCATGGCACCTATGAAAAACACTATCTATGAAATAACTGTCTTTTATATGTTAGTGTTTCTTCCATTAAGGATCAAATTTGTTTGATGCTTGAATGCATGCGGTGATGTAAAATAAAAACATCCCTTAAATGGTTTAAAAGTAAAGTAACGATATGACTACTAAGTAGAAAAATAGAAACGATTGGTGTAAAAATGTAGGAAGTAAAAACAAAAAGTTGCCAGAAAAATAAATACTCAAATAACCTACAGATACCTGAAGTATGGTAACATACTATTACTTTATTTACTTCCCACCTTTGGAAAACATACAGGTACAACAGCGTTGTACAGCTACGTTTATAAATCAAAGCTAGAGCGCTCACTCCCTGTGACCCATCCTGCTGCGTATAAGAGAAAATCACTCTTTTCCAAGTCTGAAGATATGGCTCGATGCCATGGATGCTAATAAAGTTACAATGTAAGTAAAGGTCAAATGGTTGATCCCATTACCCTTCATAAGGAAAATGACAGTGATGGCTGGCCTCAGCGGCCTGGTGGGAATCAAAGCAGCGAGGTAACACTGTGAACCGCAGTGGCTTCGCCTGTTAATAGAACCTTAAATCACTTTATGATCTACATTATTTAACAACATTCATCTTTTGATGCAGTCATCCATAAGCTGATAATAATTTGCATCGCACCCTTCATGTTTCATGTCCTTGACGCTGAACGGTAAAGACTAGTCTGTTACTGACTGTAGGGTCTCAAGTCGAACTGACATTCTCCTCAGCTGATAGGACAGTCAGTCAATATTATCATCATTTCACTGTTGTAGCTGTGAATTTTATCAACAGCTCATCTAGGTGAATATAAATGTCACCCCTTTTGCTATGCCTTCTTAGCAGTGCACTCTTAAGAACAGTTATCTTGGTTCATCCTCCCACTGGGAACTGTAATTCCTTCTGCAAACATTTATAATTATCACCTCAGCTTTCCCATCAAGTTTAGAAAACATACACGCACGCAAGGGTGGATGACAACACTCCTGGTGCACCCATTTATCTAGCATCTCATTGCTAAGCTGCAATATTGCTCTGACATGAAGTCCACGATTGCCTGAGCGTGAAGGGGAGGGGTGGGAGAACGCATGAGGGGAACGAGGGGAAAACAGCAGCTCTAATACAGCAACTGATAAGCAAAGTAAGCGAATGCAACCCCTTAACCTGGATCTCCCTATCTTCATTTTCTTTTTTTCATTCTCATTTCCTTCTACTTATACACCTCCATCTAGAATTGCAAATCAGCTCATACAGTATGTTTCTTTACAGGTGAGGTGGGAGATAAGGAGTGTTGGGCATATCAGCAATCAGAGCATGTTGTTCATTTCAATTTATTTATTTTATTCTTGGCATTTATTTATCTCCCTGTCACTGCTGGAATGTGTGTTTTCTTGTTAATGTACATATGAATGTGAGCGTTTTTTTCTTGGAAAAATGATAAAGATGGATGGCTTGTTTTTGTTGTGTGATCTGACTCAGATTGCGCTGAATTCAAGCGTACAGTCAAGGGACGGGTGGACACAGAAAATTCAGTTTCCTTCCACAAACACTTGTGGGTTTCTTAGAGGTTCTCCGTGAGGTGTAGTGCTGCGTGACTGTGAATTAAAGATAGGGAGCATTGAGACGACACAAGGAACCTGCTGTTTGGCTTGTGTCAGTAGGCATTGATAGATGAGCCTGGAGTTGCTGCCTGGAAGATGGACTCTTGAAGATCACAGAGCCATTCACCCTAAGGAGATAGACATGGAGACAAGTCTTGCTCGCTGAGCACAGAGATGGTGGTGAAAACAAGATAAGATATGGAAGAACACACTTAAGAGGGCACTAAGGATGTCAGTCAGTTTAGGTGGAACTTTGTTTCATTAGTGGACACTAAGAAAAAAGAAAGAAACCTTAAAAAGTGCCGTTTGGTAAAATGTGTTAAATAGGCCTTTATTTCATTTGGCATACTGTAGAAAGTGATGTACAAAAGTCCTGAGCTACCTCTCTTTTCTTTAGATTTTGCTAGGGAAATGGAAAATGGATGTTGCAATTTTTTTGAAATATGTGCAAACATACATGGAAACACTGTATCTAAGGTAACAACAGAGTTTGTGCAAGTCAGATGAGTTATAAAGTCACTATTTGGTTTGACAACCTTTACTTTGCAGCACAGCCTGCACTCTCTTAGACATCTTTCTTGTAATTTCTTTAAGTGGTCTTCAGGAACAGTTTTCAATGCTTTTTAAAAGACATTTAAAGCTCTGCTTTGAACTTGCTTCTTTGTTTAGTTTTTTGCTTCAGTAATGTTGAGGAGGAGCAAATCCCTCACTGATGGTGTTCCACTCTGTGTTTTTCTATCCAGGTATGCTTTTACTGCATTGGCAATGTGTTTGGGATCATTGTCATGCTGAAAAATGAAGCCGTTGACAGTCAGATGCTTTTGGTATTCCACGATGGATGAAAATCCAACAACACTTTTCTGCATTCATAATTCCGTCAATTTGAAAAAATCCCCAACACCACTGTCTGAAATGCAGCTCAAAACTGTGACAGAGTCTCCCCAGTCTTTTACAGATAGCTGTAGACACACTCTGCTGACATTCTCCGTACATTTTGACAACAAACTGAACAAAAAATGTGAAATTTGGATGTGTCACTCCATAAGACTAGTGGCCTCTGATTTTCAGTCCACTTCTTGTGGAGTTTGACATCCCTCAGCCTTTCTTCTGTTTTCTGTCTTTAAGAATGCCGTCTTGACAGCCACCCTTCCACTAAGACCATTTCTGATGAGGCTTCAGCAAACAGTAGATGGACCCATTGAAGGGCCAGAAGTATCACTCAGGTCCTGTGTCAGGTCTTTGCTGAATTTGTTCCTATTTTTTAAAGACATGACTTTCAGATACTACTCATCTGCTGTGGATAGTTTTTATGCCTGCCACTTCTCTTATCCTCCACTTGTCCAGTGTGCTTAAATTTTTAAGGGCACACTGCACACCATGCTGAGTTTCCGACTAATGGTCCTTCAGGAAGTTCTTCATGCAAAAATAAAAGTTTATGTCTGTCAAATAGTGTCATCTTTAGTATATTTGATAGAGTCTAGAGAGGAAATGGGAACTTGAAGTGTTTTTGTGAGATGCTGCTAGTAAGAAAGTGCTTAAAGATGCAATTTAAAATACATTCTTTATTAAGTTGTCTGTCATATGTAGACATTTTAAAAACTTATTTCTTTAAGTATTTTATTATTGTTATTTTTATAATTATTGAATGATTCATTGTCAACATGGTGTGAAAATGATCGAGTGCAAGGACTGGACTGAAACTGACTGAAAAGCAGCCAAAGTCTAAATAAAAACTTTCAAGAGACCCTCAGAAAGCCTGGATAACTACTGCTTAAGACCACTTTAAAAAATACCAGCACCTGCCTGCACAGTAGATGGACCTATGGTATAAATGTAAAAATCCTAGGTGATCTTGAGGTGGAGATCACCGGCACTCAAACTCATCTGACATTTTTAGTAGCAGCACCTGTGGCATGAGTTTGAAAATCCAGATGATTTCTTGAGTTATCCCATCACAAGATTTTCAGAAAACTTGGCCCCGGTCCTTGAACTTGAGGTTGAGGTCACTGAGATTCAAACTCATGTAAGATTTTTAGCAGATCCACTTATGGTATGAATTTGAAAATCCTACGTCACCTTGTTCTCGAGGTAACGCATTAACAAACTTGGGTGTCCACGCCTGCCTGCCTGAGTGTGACGACAGTGCCCCATCAGCCTTTTATGGCTGAGGGATAAAAAGCACAAGAAAGTCTGGCTCCTCACAAGCAAAACATACTGAAAAGATTGGTGGTTCAAGACATTTGCATGGTACTGAATATTGTAAAAACAGTAAATTATGATGACATTATGATGTAATAAAAAAACAAACAGAAAATGAATAAATGAATAAATGTAACCCACTAGAAAATGTATTTATAGAATTTACTCAAAACCTATATAGCATTTAATGTACAACATGTCTCTTCAAGAGAAAAGACATTAGGAGGATGTTTCCAAAAGATAGCGGAACGATTGCTTCTAATGATCCGAGAAGGGAATTTCTCTTTTTTACTTTTGATACTGAATTAAGACCTTTCTACAAAGCTGTGCCAAGCATGGCTATCTAAAAAATGCAACACAATCAACCCACAACTGACAGCTTCTCTGTAAAGTGTTGTCAGAATGGATCTTGAGCTCGGAAGCATTCTTAGCAGTTACCAGCTTTTAAGCTTCACATACTCCAAACCAGACAGAAAACCAAAGTGGATAAATAAAGCTGAGCACACATAGCACGAAAGGGTCAAGCACCGCACACACATAATAAATAAAACATGCCTTCATATACCGCTGGTATAGTTGCTCTAGTCTCACTGCTGGTTTGCAAATACGCCGTTATCCAAAACAATACCCCTGGATGAACAAGTTGCTACCTCTCTGAGCCGAAACTGTTAAAATTGACTGCTAATGTGAAATTAATAGCAATGAAAACATCAGATGAAACATGAAAGTAGCTGTGGGGCTCAGTGAGACTGAACTGTTTTATATGATATACAAATTACAGGGTTTCCAATAAATTTGAATGACTTGTTTTGTGAGTCAAAGTCAAAAACCTGAAAAGAATCAATCTCACA
Organism: Benitochromis conjunctus; assembly: GCA_015052645.1. Taxonomy (NCBI): domain Eukaryota; kingdom Metazoa; phylum Chordata; class Actinopteri; order Cichliformes; family Cichlidae; genus Benitochromis; species Benitochromis conjunctus. Next base: position 33,413 of record VOQK01037979.1, read on the forward strand.
CCTGAAAAGAAGAAAAAAAAGAAAGCCAGCATGGACAGTGCAAACAACTTTTTGATTATGATCTCAGATCCGGAAGCATTTTGTCTTGTTTTGACAGTTTTAGGAAGTGATGTGATAGAGAAATCTAAAGCAAATAAAGAAGAACAAAGGGAGTAGAGAAATGGCAAGAAGAGAAGTATTACAGCACTAGTACTATTTAATTTTCAGTGAAATACTAATAATTAATGGGCAGATCATTACTCACTAACAGGATAATTCTACACGTATAGTTAATATCACTAAGCACACAGAAAATTAAAGATAAATTACGAATGGATCATCAGTTTAACATTTCATGGGTGTTTTCAAGTTTCAGAGTACGACTCTCTACTGGAGTTTTCTGTATTTGCAGGATTTTTTTCTTGCTTCATGGATGACGTTAACCTGATCAATAAGCTACTTGATTTTGTTTGTGATTTATCTGAGATTTGCCACCTCTCCAACGTTTCTCACATTACAGTTTCTGTGCATAGTATTAAAATCTATTTATTGTTACATAACTGTAAAAAAAAAAAAAAAACATGCATCACAAATCCTACTGAGCATACAAAAATGATGCGCCTCTGGTTCACTGTTGGATGGAAATGTATAAGTGGACAAACTGCCTCACTTCACTGCTATTGGTCCACTAATAAAGGTCATATTGCTCTGGAAGTGTCAGGTCAGCTTTGTATCTCCAAGTGCCTCTTGGTACAGTGCTAATCTTGAACTTCTATTTAAATACACAAAATGGAAGATGTGGGTCACAGTGCTCGAGTGCAGTTGTGCAGATAGCAACACTGAGTTGTGGGCCTACCGTGAAAGTATAGGCCATCTGCTTCTCCCGGTCCACAGGTTTGAGGAGCCTCAGGTAGCGGATTATCCCAGTTGGGGTCAGGCTGAAGATCATGGTGTAGTCATCCAGGGTAATCGTCACCATGGGGTCTTTTGTCTTCCGAAAGAAAGATATACAAAAAAAAAGAAACACGTTACCATGGTGACATGACTGTTTCATCATTTTTTTTTTCCAAGGCCGCAGCTGTGGTGCTGAGAAACCTATCAAACGGTACATTTTGATCTGCCAAAGAGTTGGAAAAAGTAATCTGTTGGCAGGTCGCCCATCTTTCTAGAGAAAATAGAGAAGAAGGCAATGAGCCATAAGCCAGCGTCTTTTTAACATGAATGAAACACTCAAAAACCCACATCTTTTTGAATGTGACTGTTTTAAGAAAGAAATAGAAAGGAGTCTTTACTAATTACTACACCTGTTGCTTTAAGTGGAAAAAATTAAGCAGGCATCAAAGGATATGGGGTTTTCAGCTTTGGATTTAGGGTCTCCAGATGAAAACGAAAAGCTCGAAAGACGTTTTGAAAAAGAGCCGTTCTGATAAAAATGCGTCATCACTGCTTGTTTCAACAAATACAACTGCGGTGCACCGCTGCAAGTCGGCTTCGATTCACATCCATCAATGAGTCCTCTTAAGAGAGTTTGGTAAACATCGGGACTGGGTGGCTTATTGATTTTGTTATCTCTGTTTCCACTTTGATGTGTTAATCTTCTCCAAAGACTTGCTATATATTGAAAGATGAACTAAAGGTAGTAATCATTTGTTTTAGCTGCGTGTCACTGTGTGGAGTCTAACAGTGCAGTGAGTGAGTTAGTGTTCTCCACTGAGGTGGATGCACACACGCACGCACACTTTGTAAGCTGCCAAAGAAATGGTTAACACCCCACACGGAAGAATCAATTTGTAATGTTTTGATTTAAGAAATGCAGTAACACCAATCTGCACGTTAAAGAGGACACTCCAATCGAAGCAAAACACTCCAAACACACACTCCAATACAAAAAAGTCAGTACATCAGCTAGATTGATCTACAATACACCCATCATTACAAGAGACCCGATTACCATTTAATTGATCACTTGTGCAATTCTGCAGTCACAAGAAGAAGAATTCTGCTAAAACTTGTTTTTTTCAAATCCAAAGCAGAGTTATGAAGTTGTTAATTATACGCTGAGAATGTCTCCAGCAGTGATGAGTGCTTTGAATGTATTCTTACTTTTCACAGTGTGATGCATGCATTAACAGTAGGTATGTCCCAAATCAGTTTTGGTAAAAGGGAAACAGCAGTACTGATCTGTATCGGCTACATGGAGTGAAGTTTAAATGAATGAGATTGGCACTGACATTGTGCCAGATCAGGTAAAGCTAGTAGGCAAAATATATATACTAAAAGAAATGCATTTAACCTTATGTTTGAAGTGGAAATCAAGCAAGGAAATGTCTCTTTCCAAAGATATACACTAAATCTGGACATCATATCAAATAAGAAAGAAACCAGCTGAACCCATGTTGCAGGTTTAAAGCTGAACTATTAAGCCAAATCTCTGAATTCAATTTCCTTTACTGATAGCAGAGGCCCAGCACAGGCGCACTTTAAGTTATTAAGTGTACACACTGCAGCTGCATTATGCAGGAAAACATGAATATTGGATTAAACTCAGCATCAAAAGCTAGTCAATCTTTAAAATGATTTGCATCAAAGATTAGAGCACCAAACTGGATCAGGACATCCCTTTATAACATTGTGTGAGTTTGAGTGCGTGTGTGAGTTTGTGCGTGTCACAGCATTTCAAATCAGCCCTTTTACCTACAGGTGTAACACCAGGAGCCAGCTGTAACAACAAAACAAATATAGCAGGACAATGACTCATGCACGTGTTATTTTCTGTGAGTACACAATACAAGCACATGAATAAATGTGGCTCTTTGCTCAATATTTAATCAGTGCCATACAAGTACTTCGTGTTTGTATGCACACACGCATGGATGGGCATCTTTAAAGAGTAAGCAACAGTGAATTTAGGCTGATAAAGCCTCTCTTTCTCTCTGTACCTCCTCAATGTCATTATCCAAAGCGACGATTCCCAGGGGGGCAGTGAGGTTGGCACTGCCTGAGATAGTCGTACCCACTGGGGAGGACTCGCTCACATAGCCCTGATAGGTAGCGAACTGAAAATACGGCGCCTGGTTGTTCTGATCCAAGATTTCAACGATGAGTTTAGCATATGCTGGGAGGGGATGACCATTGTCCTGTTCAGCCTTGGGAGAAGGAAATAAAAAGAACAAGGGTGAAAGTCGCCGTGTGGAAAATACCATATCAACAAAACTACTCTGCTGGAAAGTTATGCTGTTCCAACTCTCATGCAGGCACAGAAATAGAAAGGCATAATTTCTCTGAGTGTCGTTTCAATTATAAAAAAGCTATATTGACTAAATTTAATCAGGGGTCCATTTAGGATTAGAACTTAGTAATTACCGGAGCATTTAACGCAAATACCATCCTTTGTAGGAGAGAGACTGCAATTAGTGGCACTCCTTTGCTGTCAACTCAGTGACCAGTGATAGAAGGAGGCTCTTGGGAATATTACGAGCTGAGTCAATGCCAAAATTAACCACTTCACTATTAACAAGGATCATACCAAATCTGTCTGCATTGCTGAAGGTGAAAAATCCCTGTTTTTCTGTAAAGTTTCTCTGTCTTCTGAATCAGCCACAGAACAGTCTGATATAATAAAATCCTCATTTACAGCTCATCTATTCAGCATGTAAATATCCTCAACCAAAAACAGACTTGCAGCACTCGGCTAAGGACAAAACTGCTGAAAGAGTCAGGTGGGACAAATAGTTAAACGTACATTGCTCAATCAGGTATCAGACCATTTGTGGAAAAAAAAAAAGCAAGTTTCTTGAAAAATCTTGTTCCTTTTCCATAAAATCAATATGTCCTCTTAAGCTATTAAATGTTTACAACTAAAACTGGAAAGATAAATTCGGAGCTGTAAAATCTCCAAGAAATGCACAAGTGAAACATGAACCTGCATCCAAAATCAGTTTGCATTTGTGCCATGTACAGAGAAACACGCAGTAAACTGGAGGAATCCATAACAATCACAACAACGTAAACAGTCCTTCCACTTTATTTTGCCGCACAGCTGGTGGGTGACATGGCCACTTTAGTAACATAGCACATTTCCATAAATCAGTATGTTGTCTCAGCCGTTCAAACTGCACAGAGACCTAATGAAGTTGAACTTACACTCGAGTTGAATCTGACGCTGCCACAGCCCAGAAAGACAAAACTTAATGAATGCGGTCTGGTCAGGCTGTCACTACAATCCTTCCCCTCCTAAGCACATATGTCACTATTGCCACCCACACTGGGATGCTTCAGAAACATTAAGGCTTTGAAAATACAGAAGGAGTGGGGGGACTAAGGGAACATCAGTTTAGGCCATGACCTGGAACTAATTCAGCACATTAGCTCAATTTCACTGGGCTTGTGCTGCAGAGTGCCAATTGTAAGAAATGTAAGTGCTTGTACTGCAAAATGGTAAATTGTAGGTTCCAAAAGACCCCATGACTTCATGTTTACAGCCTTATGTGTATAGCTTACTATGGAGAAAAGAAACACTTGTAGCATATTCAGTTGAGCTTCCCTCCAGCTGAGATTCATACCTGTTATTATTTTAATCACAGTCTTATGTCAGATTATCTTCCCTGAACATCTTCTATTTTTCCAGTTATCAAAGTGATAATAAGAACACCGGCACTATACTGACCCAGAGATCCAATCTGCTCACGCAAACACCCGAGGGAAAAAACAAAAATGCTGTCATTGACAGCCATAACGTGTGTGTGCCTACATGTTCTCGTTTCAACATTCACACACACGTGCACACACACACGCACACACACACACTTTTGCATGAGAAAAAAAAAAAAAAAAAGAGCTGTTTGTAGGATTACAGCGTTCCCTCATGATTTAGCTATTTAGCAGTGTCCCTATTTCAGGAAGGCAGTGCTAAATGTCCTGCTCCCCACCGCTACAACCCACATGCCTGCAGGAGATGCCTGCTACAAAATTCACTGTTTATCACTCGATTTTGATTCCAGTGTCCTGATTCCCTCATCCTGATAGTGCCATCTCTTCTTTCTCTTACTTTCACCAAGCCGTCACGTCTGCCTTTGACATTTGTCTTCATCTCACCACAGTCACCTTAGCAGACGTACCTAAATCACCATCAGTGATGACTTTTAAAACACAAAGCACATGTTGTCTAAAATAGGCTCCAGCTTATTTAACTGTTACCTTACCTAAAGCATTAACTATGCAGAACCTTCAAGACACAAAAGTCTAATTATTACTCGCCTGCTCCTTTAAATCCTAGAATGATCATTCCTTGGCCCATACATGAATCAGGTAGATGAGGCTCCATCTACCATCATCCAGACACATCTCTCTCTCTTGGTCTTTTCCTCCCTCCCCTTTGAACAGTCTCCTTTCCTCTAGCTATGCACAATCATCCCAAAGACATGCAGAAAGCCTCTCATATGATCAGTCTCCCTTCCGCTTGTGGAAATCAGCGCTTCCTCTCATCTCTTTGCTCCCCAGCTATCCCAGTAAATAGCACGTTACACACTGCTCAGAGGTGTCTAGAGGTTAGTGATGGGTAGATGGAAAGTTCATCTGCACTGCTGCACCAGCAGCACATAGGCAGTCCCTGAGTCTGCTCTAAATTAAGATTCATGAAGGCACAGCAGCCTGTCCTGCTAAGTCCATAAATCATAACATATTTTTCACCCCCATCTCCTAAGGAGCTAAAGATAAGGTTAATGGCCTTCAGGACAGAGGTTATCTGGGTAGAGCAGGTAAGGGTGCATGCTAAAGTTTTTAAGAGATGAGTTAAATTTAATCTTGTAGAAGTCCATTAAAAATAGAAGAGAATTGAAATCTTAAATAAAGTAGTGTTGTTTGCCTAATGTGAATGAAGGAGAGTAATCAATATTTTACCTTTAGCTGATGAAACAGACAACGAGGCTCTATCACAGTAAATGTTTTAACAATCCTTGTAGGACTGCGCATGTCTGAAAGTTGACACTAATTTACTGCAAATGCAATTTGTCGTAATTACGAACATTACGCTGCACTGTTACATTAATGTAATGAACAGGTTTGTATTGAGGTTAAGTTTAATGAGATTTCTTAAGAACTGTGTAGGTGTAGGGCAGATTCCAACAATGCAACTATTAAGGAATGAATAAGTCAAATGCGCTTTTATACTTTACCTTGATGACTAATGTGAACGTTTGATACAAGTCCCGGCTGATTGGCTGCAGGACGCGGATCTCTGCAGTGGTTTTGTTCAAAGAGAAATATGCTGCATATGTATTTGGTTCACCTGCAATATAAAATAAGAACATTTATGGCAGAATCAACCCCAGAAGGAAAATTAAAAGGGAAAAAAATCAGCTCAACCAAAGACATTAAAAGTGTAAAAATCAATGAAGATACGTGCTGAACCTACCAACCAGGATGTAGTAGAGAATGTTTGGTCTGGCACTTGGGGGCTGTATATTTCTGTCCATGTCCACAGCTCGGATCGGAGGGGTAACATTCAATGGGTTCAGTTTGCTCTGCAACAAGGGGTGGGTGAGTCAACAATACGGCAACATAATCAAAATGCAAATTGATTAATTTCATCTAGATCACACTGTTGCATGGATCACCTAAAATAACTCTGACTGCATTTTTATGCAGAGCCAAGAAAAAAAATGTTCTGCAATAGAAAATCCCGCTTAAAAAAAAAAAAGAAGAAGAAAAAAACAGATCTGCCCCAGAAAGTTTTCTGTGTGCTATATATCAATATTTTGGTTGCTGTATAATCTTATGTGATGTGTTGCACAGTCCTCGCAACTCTGCTCTTCCACATGAAAACAGCATTCTCCAGAGAAGCTACTCTTCGCTTTCAGCCCAGCCCATTAAAGTGCATTCTGCCTTAAAGTAGAGCTGCTGTGATTAGACGTCGCCTCAGTTCCACCTGCTTATTCACTATAGCGCTTATTAATGTTAACTGATAGGAGAACTGCTGTTATTGTGCAGTGCGGTGCCTTGCTGGGTTTTCCCTTGCGCCTCTAGTGAATAACACTATAAATGTAGAGCTCTGCAGCCATGTGTTCCCTCCCCCACATTTTTGATAGTATCAACCCTTCTTCTCAACTTTTGCAACAGTATATAGCCTGCTTTATATTTAAAGCAGGCTATATGCTTCAGTAAGCTTCTAGGTAAGCACAATAATATAATCATAAAAATAAGCACAACAATGAACCAAAGCTTATAGAGTTCTCATTTCCTTGCATCTAAATGTACCTGATAGTGTTGGACATAAAGAATAATCTGCTAGTGGTGCTTCAGGCTAATTTCCCCCTGCTTATGCACACTCATACATCATCAGCACTAACTACCTCAGCTTTA
>VOQK01037981.1:13825-27368 GCA_015052645.1 Benitochromis conjunctus
TTTTTTTTTTTTTTTTTTTTTGTAGATTCTACTAAAGAAATGAGAAGAAAGCCTTTTTCTGATAGGCTATTTTTTTTCCTATTATTTGTTTTCCCTACATTTTCTGTTATGTAGAGACCCAACACCGGTTCATCTCTTGAGTTCGGTCAAAAGACAAACAAAAAAAAGGACTGGACTGAAAATGAGTGAAAAACTAAATGACTTTCAGAAAGCCTATTGCCCAACAACACTTCCAATAGAGCCTGGCTCCATGGAAACAAAATATAAAGAAACAAACGGTGACTCAAGACTTTTGCATGGTACTGTAATTCATCTACTGGAGTGCTGAGCTGGAGCAGGATTTATGCAGGACAAAAAACAGTGAAATCTGAACATCCAAACACAAACTAGGTGAATCTAAACTCATGAGGCCATCTGCACACCCCTGGCATGCGATAAAATTACTGCCGAATGACAGTTTTCTGCATATACACAAATGAGCTTTGCAGCACACCAGATGCATTCTCAGAATACCCTGTGCTCGGGTCAAGATTCATTTTATTAATGTTATTTGCCAGAGTTTTATCCTATTCCCTGAAACAAAGTACAAGAGGTAAACAGTGTCTCATGTTAACAACTGCGCATCTGCCCCCAGGCAGATAATTGACAGAAGTAAAAGTGTCTTTCACCTGATGTTCCGACCCAATTCACACCCGTGATTAATGAGCAGACACTGAGAATTTACGCTAACAGATGGCTGTTTCTTCACAGAAAGTGACAGGTTTTAAGCATTTTACATTTTGTATTTATTTATTTATTTTAAAATTACAACTAAATTGCATAGTAGGAAGTAAGTGTTTGTTGGTAAGTAAGGGTTTGGCATCATTAAGCGCTGTAGTGGTTCAGGCTTTGATCAGGCTTGAGGGAATTTTGTTAGGTCGTGGATGGAGAACAGTCAGGCTCCCCTTTTTCTGCATTTGATTATATTGTTAATGCATGCATATGCCCTACACACAGGTGTGCACACTCTCACTTTTTCCCCTTCTTCTCTTCATCTCGAGCAACCTCCTCGGAACTCAACGCCTTCAACAAAAATGTTTTACTTCTTTCGGAGAAGTCGTCGCCCTTTTGCTTTGGGTGGTGCTGACCTATTTCTCAGTAACAGATCATAGAGGTGCTGGAAGTTTCACATGCTTCACATGCTCAGTCTGAGAGGTCTGTCCAATTAGGCGGAACTCCTCGCCTATGCCGGGTCACGGGAACACATCGGTTCATCTTACTCAATTTAATGTAATTTGAGTAAGAAATGGGCACAGGCTGGGCAACCGAGGCACAGAGAGCAGCGTGGAGACCTCATGGCAGCAGAGAGCCATCTTTTCCCTGTGCATGTAAAAGGAGTTTGTATAATGAGCTTAGGGTTAAAGAAATGAAAAGATAGCCTACCTTTCATTAAAGCCTTTTTTTTTAATGTCCTTTTCTATGAAAGAATCATTTGGAGGTTTTTGTCTGCTAGAGAGGAACAGCAGTTCAACAGCATCCATTATTTGTACAGAATAGGACAGCTTAGGTCACATTGGTAGTTTCTTTTTTGAAAATAAACCTTTAATATAAAGCATATTTTCTTGACATTTTTATACAACAAGCCGTCCTCACCAACCCACCCATTGCTGTTTTCTTTCTGTGAATGTGATTGTTTAGTAATTCCTCTCATTAGTCTGTTTTCCCTGCTGACAAGCTAAACAGAACCCAACCTCACCACAGGGGTCCCAGCAGGACCTGCAGGCCTGAGTTTGGCTAGCTTTGCTCCATTGCTCAGCCTTAACCTCTGGAAGCCGGGATGCTGTGAGGCAGAGAGAGAAAATAAAACAAGACCCTAGACACTGGCACACACACATTTTCACTTACTACTGTTGATTTTCTCTCCCTTCTTGCCTTACTCTGAGGAAATGATTGTCTGCTTCTTTGCTTCTGTTAAACATCTATCAGCTCATTAGTGTTGGTAATACACAGAGAAAGTAAGTGTGTTCGTGTGTGTGTTTGCGGGTGTGTAGCCCCTGCCTGCGGCATCCTCTCAGCCTGGTGGGAATGTGTGTATGGGTGGTGTGGATGGGACCACTAGCTGCTGCTTCTGTGTTTGTGTGTGTGTTTGTTGCATGTGCGTTTCACTGCACTTTTGCAGGACTCTAGGCTGTGTCTGGCTCTGGGAGCGGGTCCGGGGAGGTAAGAGAGACTTCAAACACCGTCCTCGGAAGGTTAGGATACACTCACATTGACTTAAATCAATGAACTGTAAGTGTGTGTTTTATTTGTGTGTGCGTCAAGGGGGGTAGCCTAGTGGCCAGGAGCAAGATGAGACGTGGGTGAAGCTGAAGAGGAGTAGGTGTGCGTGCGTGTAGTCTGGGTGGGGGCTGGGTGGCTGAAATAGGAGTGATGCCTACATGCAAAGGGTGGACAGCGAGCATGTGCACACAGACGCACACTCAGGTCCCAGTAGATAAATGCACACACAGTTTGGTTCAGCTGTAGCATTTCTTGGCCTATGGCTGTATGTAGTCTTTTCTTTTTTTTTTTAACACAAATAATGAGCAGATTAGATTAAAAAACAAACCAAAAAACCCCCATCAATATAGTCATTAATAACAGACTTGCTATACATCTAGATAACCCTTTAGATACAAGATGGTCTAAGGTGAAAAGCAGGTCGTCTAACTAGACTCCATGCCCCTTCTCCAAAACTCAGTTTAAGGCCAAAAAAAGTAAACTGTATAACGACTTTTAAATAGCTTTGTCAAAAGGGTATTATCATAGGAATCCTCCACGGGGATCTGTGCAACTTGTAGCTCCAGAAAATGTATTTTAGTCTTTGCCAGTCTGGGACGATTAATGGTTCATAAGTGCCACGTATGATGCAGGCAGGAGACACAGACAGTGCATTCATTCCGTGGGCGTGACCCATTTCTGAAATTTATGTCACTTGGACTGGCTATGCAAATGTGAAACACATAATTAGTGCTTTTTGGGGATGGTTGGATGGTCTGGGAAGATTTCTTTGGTTCCCGTTGTCTCTGGAAATATTTTTCTGCTTAAAAAAAAAAAGCATAGAAAAAGGTCAACTTTCACTCCTTCACATTTCTTTGCCTATGTTAGTATTTTGCTGAAATAGTGGATGGGTATGGGTACAGTCAGATCGATATTTCCTCCTGAAATTCAAGGTTTTTACAGCTTTGGGATGTTAAACAGCAGTCTCAGGACATGAAAGATTAGCCTGATTTCAGGGTACGGCGAAGTACATCGCTCTAACTGAAAACAAAACTGAAAGTCAATAATGGTGATAATTCTTACTGTTATAATGTTTAATATATGATATGATTTTTAGACTGTATTGTTAATTATTAACGTTATTATAAATAAGTATTCAGAAACTCTTAAGACTGGCTGAAATGAATAAGAAGGCTTTCTAGCTGTGTTTGGCTGAGAATGACCTCCCTGTTTCCTGTGTAAACTGGTGTGTGTGTGTTTGCATAGACAGAGAGAGCAAGAGAGAAAAATCTGGCCACTTTTAATCACAGGAGAGACACCCTGAGTGAGCGATAGAGAGCTGTGACAATCCACTTACTGCGCTCTGTAATCTGTTTAACCATTTAGTGAGTTGTTAAGGGAGTATGCAAACACTCACATTGGGGGGAGAGAAAAAAAACGCACACTAAACACCCTGCAGGCTGTAGCGTTCACAGGACAACTTGGTAGCAATTCAGTGCAGTTACACATCTAGGGAAGAGTGTGTGTGTTCATTTGTTTGTGAGTGTGTTGATGTCTTTGAGACCTACTGTAGGCACTGAGAGAAGCCAGGCCTGGAGCGTGATGACAGAGACCAGACCTGGCCAAATAGAAGATCCCCCAATCCAATTACCCTGTTCCTCTCTTTTATTTTCTCCTCTTCTCTCCTTGCCTCGCCTCTCCTCTCCTCATTTTATGGCCTTTTTCTTAGCAGGAGCTAGTGATGGCAGTCCTGGCTGCTGTTTGAGTGGCTGGCTGCTCTGCTTTATGGATCAGGAGAGGATCCGGGCAGGATTATAAGCAGCAGGTTATGAGCAGCAAACATGACGGGCCAGCCCCGAGTTTAGGAGGGTTTATGTTGCGCTTGTCGACAAAATACGTTTTTCTGCACTCTCTCTCCCTTTCTGGAAAAGCTGGGTTCGTTTGGTTTGGAGGATGCAGAGTGGTGTTGAAGGCAAGGAGGGGAGCTAAACGAGAAGGCGGTTATGCAGAATGATGTGTAAAAGAGACGCACCGTTAATGTTTAATTTTCTCCAGGCTCCAGTGCTTATTCATCTGCACCGGGGGCAAGGAAAGGTGTTGACTGAAGTCTTTATGAGGAAGGCTGAGAGTGAGAAAACGTTATAGAAAGCGATGTTCCTTTTAGTTGAACTGGCATAGTAACATGAAGAAGAAGAGCAGACGATGGTTTTCAGTTAGCTGAGGAGTACCTCTCACCGTGCATTTGACCTCTGCTGGCCCGAGACAAAAATACTGCTCTGCAGGTCTTCCCTCGTGGCATTGATCATTGCAAGAATACCTGCTTCAGACTGGGTAAACAGCTTTCCAGGCATGGAGTTTAAGTACCATGACTCAGTAGTAGAAGTAAGGAAGTAAATCTTGCCTGAGAGGGGTGTATAACAATCATCCTCAGCGGAGGTTTGAAATCGACAGCCATGCTCAGAGTGTTTTTTTCTTTTGCGCAGAAATGAGCTGAAACAAAAGAGTTGCGATCGTAGTCGCCAATCACGCAAGTGGGCGCGCGCTTATTTGTGTCACTGGTGAAGTTGGCGGCCCTGCACGGCTTATGTTGAACATTTAGTAGCCGCAGGAAAGTTGCGAAGCCTCCCTCCTCTTCTTCCTCCTTCCCTCCTACCCATTTAGTCTGCCTCTTTTTCAACACAAGTTTAGATCTCTGGGCCGATGTTTAATTCATTTGTACTAATGTCTCGCTCACTCTGGCTCTCCTTCATCCTCGTGTGCTCTGTCTTACTCTCTCGCCAGCGTAGTCCCTGTGGTTCTCTAATAGAGTTATTCCACCTTGCATCTCACTCATTCTCCCTAACACACACTCACACAGCGCTCACTCCTCTACTTCTGTCCACTTTTTGCCAGTAGCGTATATGCGGACTTAATTTTTGTATGATATATCGGCTCTTCTTGCAGTTTAGATGCGTGAGTAATACTGTGGAATTAATGCCAGGCTGTTATATGAGATACTAGTCTTTTCACAGATCTGATGCTGTATGTTTCTCATTGCTTAATGCCTTACTGTAACTGCCTCTTCTCTTCTTTTTTGCTCTCTCTCTCTCTCTCTCTTTTATTATGCGCCTCTAACTCTGTTTCTGCCTCTTTCGATGCCCAGTTCTGACGACACGGAAAGTATGTACAGTGTGTATAAATATCGCGGGTACTGCTGTCTAATCAACAGAGTGAAATAATTCACTTCTTTTCCTCCACGTACACACTCACCGATGGAGGCCAACTGAAATCTGTCAGTGCCGAGCTGTATGTGGAAAATGTTTTTAGGGGAAAATGGTGGAGTATTTCACAAAAATGAAACCGAGTAGCAAATCATCTCGTTAAATTTTCAAACACATATTAATCAGAATGAAAAATGCCACTGGAGCTAATGTTATGGCACGCACATTTTGGCAGGTATACATATGCCATAATTGCTGTATATTGAGTGTGCATTAGAGAGGAGAAGTTTATTTGTGGTCATACTTTATGTTGAAACCTCTAATGTATAGAAGGCGTATTACCGCACACTGAGCAAGATGCTGAGGTACTTGCGGCAGCTTTACTTTTAAAAACACGAACATGTTTTTCTACAAAACTGTTTGAGTTTTGCTAAAGTGCTTAAGAATTTGACACAAAATGATACCCAAATTATCCTAAATGAAAATCCTAAAAATGATCACAAGCATGTAACATTTATATTTTAATCTGGCCTTTTTAAAGCTAAACTAAACATGCCAACAAGCCACAGATGTGATGAGACATTCAGTGACTCATTGCAATACTTCTGACACATTTTGGTCTCTACCAATAAAGCGTTTAGAGTAGAATGGAGTCGATTCGGGTTTTCAGAGTAGGGTTAAACACTTTCTTTGCAATCTTTGTGTGCACGTTAGCCTTTGCTGTGTTCGTTTGTCTTCTTGCATTACTCGAAGACTTGGGTTAACTTTTCTTTCTTTTTCTTTTTCTTTTTTTTTTTAACCACTTTTCCTTGAAGTCTGCAGAAAAACAGACACACACACGTGCATGCACGTACACACGAGCGCTCCTGACATTTCTCCCTGTAGGCTAAACTGCAGAGTGCTTGGGGCCATGTTGTTTTGTCTTCTGACAGACAGAACGAGAGAGAGAGGGAGAGAGAGAGAGAGAGAGAGAGAGAGAGAGAAAAAAAGACAGTTACCCTAGCCGGCGCTTACGCCAGTTTGACACCACAGACACTGAAGGGGGGGGGGGTGTTGAACGAAGAGAAGTGAAAAAGGCACAGTAGAAAACGGTGTGTAGATGATATGAATAACAATGTACGCGGTGTGTCTCCCTGGACCCTGATAACCTGCAGACCAGAGCTCGGTGCCTGTGACAGGCTGGCCTTTGTGGCCACTTTATCCTGCCTGTACACTTGTAAGGTAGAGCCGGGATAATCACACCTAATCTAATTAGGCTAAAGAGGGCCATGACTGAGGCTGGCTATGAGCAGACTGGGCACTCTTTCTCTCTCGCACACACACTCACACACTCCCTAACTCACACATACACACACACGTCAACAAACACAGCTCAGCAGTGAAATCCTGTTTGCATCAGAAAAATAAGGTTGTCATATTGATTATGTAGATGAGGGACTAACGGGGGCTAACTGCCTCTCGGCCAGCCGGTTACAGCTGACAAAGGCTAAAGGGAGGGATGCAGAGAGGGGAAAGAAAAGATTAGAACAGGTTTAGTTCTGTTTTCCCTCTGCCACTTTGCATGTACCACTGTTTGGTTGAGTGCAGCTACTGCTCCTGCTGCCACTAAAGTTGAGACTGAAAGTAGGTATAAAGTAGGGAGACTCTTAAATGCAAGCACCCTAAAATTGATGCAGATTTTTTTAATTTGACTTGCAATAACTCGAAATACAGGTGAGGGTATGTATACACAGACAGATTAAAACATGCAGTAAAAATATGACGGGGAAAAAGTGTAGGACTACTAAAGCCATATTTTACAGTGCTTTGGTTATGCTGAATCTCATTTATTTTTAATGCCCATCGATCTAATGTTTACGTTCTTGATGAATTAGTTTATAAGAAATGCATTTACCGTGGACTTTGGATGTTTGTTTGTTTTTTCAGAACTTGAGCAGAGATTTCCTTAGTTTTCCCTAATATTTTGACCTAATGTAAGTGTAGTATTTAAAAATAATAAGTCATTGACTCTTAAGTAAAATCAGGAAATATCAGTTTATTTTTCTTCTATAGATTCTTCAGCTGCTTGTGTCAGCTCTACTTGTCTCCGTACAGTTGCTTGTAAGGACATGTAGTGGATACATGGCTATTAATAACTTGTCTTCAGGTGTGTGTGTGTGTGTTTTGTGTGTGGCAAGCCAGCAGCCAGATTGCTATTTCCCCCTCTACCCCGTATAGAAAGGCCTGGGTATTCTCTGGATGAGGGTGTGATGTACAATTGAAGGGCAGGATTGAAACTGATTACCTTGTTAACTCCTGGCACCCACTGGCAGCTTGAAATAGACCTGAGCACCAGGGCCTGATTTGCAAATGAATTACCTCTCGCCTGGCCCTCCCCTTCCCCTCCTCTTCATTCCCCCGTCTTCTTCCCTCTCTTTCGTTCTTTTTTCTTTTTTTTTGTCCATTCGGTGCCAAGATCATCTTTTTATATTGTGCCATGACAGATGCTGTGCCGGGCTGCCATTGTTCCCCATCAGTTTTTCTGGGGCCGTGAGGAGAGCCAAAAGATTTCCACATGTGATTTTAACACAGCCCCCCCCACCCCAATCCTTGCCGTATAGCCCAGTGTAGTCTTTGTGTACCAGTACCGCAATCTACATAGTTTTGGAGCCGGCAGTAATGTTGGGGAGCGTCATTGTCTCAGCCTCAATAATAGAGAGGCATTTCTCTGATTAGGAAAGGTTATAATTGGGAAGTATGAAAAGGACCATTGGCTATTGAAGAAAACCATGGGGAAATTGATTGCTCTCCATGTCTCCCCTTTGCTTTTCTCTCTGTGTCTTTGTCCTGATCTCCCTCTATGTAACACGATAAAAAGAAGTCAATTTTCTTTAAAACTTGGCCCCAGCCTTCAGTTCCCTCCAGAGCTGGTGTGTATAGGCTAAGAAGAGGGAGATATAGTTTTTTTAATAGGGAGACATGTTCTGTGTGTAATATTTTACCTGGGATATGACTGTCTGCAGTTTAGGGTTTCTTAGCTCACAGGGAGCTGAAGGTGGTCCTTTAACTATGGCCTGCTAATGTTTGATTGTGAGATCAGTTGTCTGAGTTGTTATCAGAGTGACAGATCTGAGTCATTGTCCTGTACCCAGGACGTTTAAGCCAAAGGGGGTGCCGATGTGTTTCTCCAACCGACCACAGCAATGTTTCGCTTTGTAATGTCAGTAAACTGAATTTTTTTTTCTTTGTGTGACCTGCCGTTACCAACTTTATTTTTCTTCTGTTATTTTCTTTCTGAGAACTGTATAAAAAAAAGAAAGAAAAGTTTTCCACAATGTGAAATATTTTTGTCATAAAAACAATACATTTCCCCAAACTACAGGTTCTTCTCTCACTGAAAACAGTTGAGAATAAGGTGCTCTGGTACAGGAAATTAGTACAAATAATTAACTGAAAATGAGTTGCTGTACACCCACCTTTACTTGACATATTTTACGTTGCAAAACAAAAGCAGGTGGAACAGATTTCTATAACAAAACAAGTGTCAGTTACTTTAATTATTTTCCTGTATTTTTATAACATCTACAGTAACCAGAATCTGAACCCTTTTGTCTGTTTCGCTGGTCTCCATAAATATCCTCAAAATGGCTTTGATCCTTTGCTCATACCGAAGCTTCTGGCTGACTCTGAACTCTGGACAGATTTTGCGTTAGCCACTTTGGCTCTATTAGATTCTTTATACTGTCCGTATTGTGCTGGGTGAAGGTGATTTGAGTGTGTGATTAGGTTTGTTGGGATGAATATTTTTATTTTAATGGGTTATTATTCAGTGTTTTTACTGCCTCCGCCCAGCTGAGATCAAACAGGGCTGTATGTGTCATACTCGACGTCACTGGACTGAAGTAAGTCCTGTTTATAATATTAGACTCTTCCATATGTCATTTAGATTTTAGATAAGATGTAAATGAATCAATATATTGATGTTAATCTCCTAAGTTTGTTTATTGAAACCAGATTTTTGAATTGCCTTTAGTGCTGTTTATCTGTCTTGTGACTTTGAATGAGTTTCATGGTTGTAGACACACCTGTGGAGTTTGTCTTCTTGTGTAGTGGGTTGCTTAGAGCTTAGGTGTAACTTGTAACTTATAATTACATTCTGTAAAAGATACATAAGATTGATTATATTGAAAAGATTGATTATATTGAAAAAAAATGAAAAAAATGCTGGTGTTTGTCATCGATGGTTCTGTTGTATTTTTGTGTCGGTTGTACAAAATTAGGTCCTGTCAGTTTATAAGTGTGGACTAAATAAATGTTTTTTAGTTTGGACATACTAATTAGATAGTAGTCATGATGCTGCTTCTTGAAGGCTTTTCACGGTTTTACATTGTGACGATATTGCTGTTTATTATAAATGTAGATGATGTTAATCCTGTCAGTTCAAGTAAGAAACCCTGGAAGACTTTAAAGAGATTTATTCTTCAGTTTCTCGCTCCACAAGTGTTGCTGTCGCTCTTTTATTTGGGCGTTGGTCCCGTGTTTTTCGCAGACACGGATAACACGAACAGGTGTCTGCTTGCGCGTTTATCTCATACAACAGAAAGAGCCTCCTTAAATCAACTTCTTCTTTTCATATTCATACTTCTTTGACTTTTTTATTGACTGCACTTAAACCTCCTTGAGAGAAACATAAAGTGCTGAATTTGTTACCCCCATTTTAATGGCCTGCTTTTCTCTACCATTTTGGGATTATGCTAAAGTAAAGCCCCTTCCACTGGGAAGGAGGTCAGCTTGTGTACCCGCAAATGTGTGTGTGCGCGCGCGCACACACGCGCCTGTATGCATGGTGAATTATATAAAAGCATAGAACGATAAGTCTGCGTTTTGTTCCCTCTCTGTGTTCTGCATGGAAGAGTGACAGCCCCCGACTTGCCCCTGTATTATCCCTTCTTGTGTGTATGTGTGTGTGTGTGTGTGTGTGTGTGTGAGAGAGAGAGAGTGCGCGTCCCACCAGCCCTCCTCTTAGCTGTATAAAACCCTGAGAGGTAGTTCTGATAGCACACACAAGAATACAATTTCAATTTCAATTGGCAGCCCTGTTAAAAAAGGGCTATGGAGATGGCAATCAGGCCTGAGGGAAAGCTGCACTCCCTGTACTATTGTGCTTGTGTGTGCGTCTCTATACCCAATCCTCTACAGTTCAATATCAAGCTTTATCCCTATATTAGTTAAACAGGCAGATCCCACTGATGTGAACTCTGTATTAGTGTGCTTTATGTGAGTGTGTATGCGTGAGTGAATATGCTTGCTCCAGTGTCCCCATCACATTGACTTTTTAATAAATATGCTGCCATTCTGTCAGCAGTCAAGCAACATATGAATGCTCAATGACACGCTTGACAAGGCATGCAACTGTAGCAAATGAGTCACAAATTCACACTCACACACACACACACACGCACACACACACTCTCTCTCTCTCACTCGCTCTTATGTGTGATGTCTCCTTTATAGTAATACAGTGTCTTGGCTTCTTTTGCTCCTGTTCTGCTCCTGTTCTCATGATCAATGACTGATAATAAGCTGAGGAAGAAGAGGCTTCTGAGGGCCAGGCTTTTTATTTTATTTTATTATAAATAAATATATAACCCAAGAAGTCTTCAACTCACAGTTATAAATACAATCGGACAAAACTAATAACACACAAACTGTTGTATATTAAGTGTTTTCTTTATAGATCTCACTTTTCTTTTGTTTGCTTTTGTTTTGTTTCTTGCGAAATGTTATGTTTTAATTTTTCTTTAAACCACCCAGATAAATCCAAACATTTCTCATTCTGAATGAATGAGATAAAAGTTAAACTATTGGGGGAAATAAAAAAAAAAAAGATCACCCCAAATGTAAAGCGTTATCCGGCTACTTGGCTTCCTCGGGTTTTGCAAATCGGCAGCAGCAGTACAGCTAAAAACAACAAAAAAGGAAAAAAGAAAAAGTCATGTTTTGCCGTGACAAAGTGAGAAATGTCTGATTGAAGTTGCTGCTGCTGCTTTTCACTTTTCCATCGATAACTGAGTCATTAATTAATCTTAATGTAATGATCGTAGCATATGTATGTATAGGTATCCATGTACCCTGTCTCCTTCTTAACAGGCGGGCCAGTCGGAAAGAAATTTTGCACAAATATCGTCACACGTATGATTAATAACATCTTCATGTTTTTGATTTTTTTTTTTTTATAAATCCCAATTCTTTAAATTTTCTTGTATATTATGTTCATTTCATCATCTCCTTGTGAATGCGACGTTATGTTCTCGGTCTGTTTCCCATGCCATGTTCGACGTGTCACCTGTACGTAACTTAACGGTCATAAAAAGTTTTTTTTTTATCTGTGATGGAATTTTGTTCGAGTCAGCACTAAATACAGAGTGAAGACTTTCAAAAATCACCACAGGCCTTATTATACAGGCTAGTATATAGAGTAAGGTAAAAAAGGTAAAGCTGTTTTATTATTTTACTCCGATTGTGTTGGACTACAACTGTGAGTTTTTGCCTATCAACATATTAAGTCAATTAATTCCTTAAGCAAAATATCAAGATGTTTCCTACTTATCAGCTGTGATGCTGTGACAAACACTTGGAGTGATGCTGCAGGGGAGTTTATGCTGAGCTTGATTTTTAACGGCTAACAAAACATTTCCACATATACTTGTTCCTACGGTAGTGCCACTGTCACCACAACAGTTTCCTGTGAAAGTGCTTCATGAGTTTGCTATCAAATTGTAACTATGTCCGTCTCATTAGGTTAGGGATTTATTTTTTGCAGGTATGCGAGCATATGATAAGTTTAGTGTTAGCATGTCAGCTGGCAGCAGTGTTACGTGCTAATTCAAAAACAAATTACTTTCCATAGGGTGTAAATCACTGAAATAGAATTATGTATAATACAATATATTACAACACTAGTTATAACAAGGTATATTGTTATTATAGGTCATTTTTATTTGATAGGAAGCCTCTTATGGTTGATGAACTGATACTGTGTGTAAAGGGCAGTGAAAATCTGTCTTGATGCATGCTCAATCATCCAGGTAAGTAAATCCCAAAAGGTTGATTCTGTCCACCTGGACGTAGCGTTTTTAGTGGGAGAAACGTTTCGTCACTCATCCAAGTGACTTCTTCAGTCTCAGCTGACTGCAGGTGTCCCCATCCTTATAAACAGTACATTGCACAATAACTGAAACCAGCCTACTGAATGAACAATGGGCATTATGGAGGCAGATGAAACAATGGTCCCATACGATGTTAGATCTCTCTTCACTTGCGTCCCAGTCACTGAAGCATTAGATGTAGTTCGTAAGAGATTACAGGATGACCCCAACCTCAGCAACAGGACCACTCTCAGCATCGACTAAGTGTGTTTGCGTTTTGAACTGTGTCTTAATTCCACCTATTTCACATACAAGGGTCAGTACTACAGGCAGAAACATGGGTGTGCCATGGGTTCCCCAATATCACCCATTGCGGCCAACTTGTACATGGAAGAAGTGGAAAAGAGGGCTTTGTTATCCTACCCTGAAACACCACCAAGTAATTGGTTCAGGTATGTGGATGACACCTGGGTGAAAATCAAATCTCAGGACGTACCACAATTCACAGATCACATTAACTTGGTGGACCAACACATGAAATTCACCAGGGAGAATATGAAAAGTGGCAGGTTAGCCTTCTTAGACTGTGAGATTTCCATCAGTAATGGGGGACATCTAAAAGCTGATGTGTACCGTAAACCTACACATATGGATCAGTATTTAAGGTTTGACTCTCATCATCCACTGAAGCACAAACTGGGTGTCATCAGGATGCTACAACATAGAGCGAACACCATCCCCACAGACACAGCAGCCAGGGAAGCAGAAGAACATCACATCAAGAAGGCCCCGAGTAGATGTGGTTATCCCAGCTGGACATTTGCCAAAGTTGGGAAGGCACCTAAAAAAAAGCCGATCCAGGAGAGAAGGACAACTGCTGCCTAAGCGGAAACCCGTAGTGATCCCGTATGTGTCAGGAGTATAGGAACAGCTGAGACGCATTTTTTCTAAACACTGTGTCTCTGCGGCTTTTAAACC
>VOQK01038009.1:0-10199 GCA_015052645.1 Benitochromis conjunctus
AATTATGCTTAATTAATAATGTTTAATTATGTGTGTTTCTTTGTGTATGTGTTCGTGTAGCCCAGAGAAGGCTCTTAAGGACTCTCTACAGCCGTACGAGGCAGCCTACCTGTCCAGGTCCCTTTCTCGCCTTTTTGATCCCATCAACTTGGTATTTCCCATGGGGGGGCGCAACCTGCCTTCCAGCGATGAGCTAGACAGCATCATCAAGACCATCAACAGGTTTGAAGGCAATTCATTATCCAACATATCAAGTGTTTGTAGTTTGATAATATTGATCGATAGATTACTAATTGAAATATTAAATCAAAAGAAGAAACTGTTAGGGGGTAACTTGGAAGAAAAAGCTGGACAAAGGTCAAATTTAAAATAAACCTGAATGGTCTTAATCATTATTGGTGAATACAGAGCGTGCAGGTTGTATGTGATTAAACCCAGGGCATGCTGATTCTGACGGTGTTTGTTTACAGTGAGCTGAATGTGGCCTCAGTGGATCCGAGCCTGTCTCTGGCTGTAGCCAAGAATGCTGCCAAGACGGTCCAGCTCTTCTGTGTCAAGTGTGAACAACTGGTGCGTACCTCATTTAATGTGTGCACAGGCTGGTGCAGTTCTAAAATCGCCTCTGTCAGTGCGCCCCAGGGCATCTGTGGCTACAATGTAGCTTGCCATTACCTGTGTGTGAATGTGTGTGTGAATGGGTGAATTACTGATTGTAGTGTAAAGCGCTTTGGGGTCCTCAGGGACTGAGTAAAGCGCTATACAAATGCAGGCCATTTACCATCTTTGAAGGTGTGCTCACGTTTATCACTTAGACTGTTAAGTCAAACATATATTGCTCTGGTTTCCTCTCACTGTGATGCCGAGTTAACTGGGGATTTGTGAGGGTGAAGGTGCACAGTTGTCTGTATCTGTGTTCGCTTTGTGATTAACTGCTAACATGGTGTACCCTGCCTCTCACCCTGTGCTAGCTGTGATAGCACTGCCACAGCAAAAACCCATTAGGAAACAAAAAGCAATGGGGAAATGCTGTTTCGTTCCAGTGTGTCCCTGTTTTTCTCTCACCAACTCAAACTCTGTCTCTCTTCAGTTGTGCACTCAGGGTGATGCCAGCCAAGTGATTGGTCCATTAACAGAGGGCCAACGCAGGAATGTTGCTGTAGTAAACACCCTATACCGTTTGCAGCAAGCTGTCACCAAGGTAGGGGTAAAACCTTCAATCCAATTACTATAACAGCATATGCTACTGTTTCTTGACGGGCTACAGTGTGTCCTCCTCACGTCCTCCATGGACTATTAATCCGCTCCCAGCGCAGAAGAAAGGCACAGGATGCTGGTATAGCTCGCTCAGGCGAAGGCCGTGAGTCTGAGTCCACCCCCAGATATATGTTCACATATAAAAATGTGTGAACAGATAATGCTTGCATAACTTAAGGACTGTGTTAATCTCAGTGTAAATTTTCCTAAAGGGTGAAAAAAGTTGGAGCAGCTTTGAAACATTTACAGTTTTACAATCAAAAGTAATTTATTCATTCAGAGCAGACTTTAATCAGTAACATGTCATAGTGCTTTAACTTAGACATGGTTAACAAAATATGACGGGTCTTTCAACATAAGCAGACTGCGATATGTATTTTCACTGGTGTGTGTGTTAACTTGACTGTTTTATTTCATAGATTATTTCAGGTTTGGGATCGTGTCCACCAGCTGCTGCAGAGTCCCTCGCTTCTTCTTTGGAGGTATCCTATTAGCAGTAATTAAGCACGTCTCTGGTATGCAAGTATTTATCACTAATGCTGTGTCTTTCACACACACGTGAACACGAGTTACGTCTTACTCTGTGATGATGTCAGCTTCAGCTCTTCTGGGAAGGCTAAACAAGGTTTAGGAGTGTGTTTATGACACACATGACACACATGACCAGAGGTGCGTTTGTGAGGTCACACACTAATATTTGACAACATGGCCTGGCTCGCAGCCTCCACTTTATCCCAAAGGTGTTCTCTCAGCTTAAGGTCAGGACTTTGTGTAGACTAGTCTTCCACACCAAACATGCTTGTGCGTGTTGTTAAAAACCTTTGTGTGCGGTCATGTTGGAACAAAGTTGCATGAAAGTGTCTAAAATGTCTCGATTTGCTGAAGCGCTAAGAGTTCCTTTCACTGGGACCAACTGCTGAAAAACAGCCCTACACTGTAACCCCCTCTTCATCAAACTTACCGTTATTCTGGCAGTTGCCAAACTCACAACACATAGTTTAAAACTTTGTATGCTTTGATCTTTGTTTACGAAATTCACTTTACATGGATTGTTACATTTAATTTTAATTGATTGTTTAATCATCTTCTACGTGTTGTGATGCTACAGCTGTCATCTTAGACATGTACTGTTAGCAGCTCCGTTAGCTGTACTCTAAGCTAACATGATGAAACATTAGGTATTAATGTCGTGGATGTCATTTCTGCTTCTAGTCTTTGTTAGGAAACTGATCTACGGACTGACTATTTTATTCCCAGAAGTGTCTTTGATCCTGTCCACTTAGAACGGTACTAACATGAGCCGACTTCCTGTCCAATACACCTGTGTGTGTACCCACCAGGTGCACACACAGGTGCACCTGGTGGGTACAGAACTCTTATCCATGCAGCTGACAGCATTCCTGTATCGTAAATGTCAGTTAATGTCTACATGTGTGAGTCTGCTCACCTGACCCCACATGTTGCTCAGGTACACAGTGACTGAAGGTAGGCGTGATGTTGGTTTCTTCCTGTTCTGTCATGTCACATGACCCACTCTATTTCTCTTCCTGACCTCTGATTCAGGGAGTGCAGGCACTGATGAGAAGTGCAGTGCATCCTCTCCTACAGTCAGTCACCGACTCCATAGAGGCCATCATTATCACGTTACACCAAGAAGACTTCTCAGGGTCAGTCATTTCTCTCACAGCCTTTCTGCATTAACAACAACACACTATATATAATGTTGTAATGTTTTTGGACCCAATGAAATGTGCCTGTAGCCATTGCTGGAGGGGTGCGGTATGACTTTTAAAAAAAACAAAAAAAAACTCTTGGACACTGCTGGCATAATGGACAGGTTTTTGACGGGGCTCCCACACAAACGATGAAGCATTGCTAAATATGTTTGCAAACCAACTTCCTTCTAAGCCAAAGACTAGAAAATATGATGAAGCACGTCTTGCCTTGAGAGGCATTTTTTGAAAAATGTATTGATAGCAATATTCTTACATAGGAAACAACTACATGTAAAATAATGACACCATAACGATGGTTTGGTTTTCTGTTATTTAAGGCTACATCCACACGTACACAGGTATTTTTGAAAACGGAGATTTTTCATTTTCGTTTAAAAAAAAAAAATCCCGTCTACACGTGCAGTTTTTATGTCAAACGCTGTGAAGAACACGCCAAATCCTGACCGTGTAGAAATATTGACCAATCAGAAGTCTAGAAGCCTGGGAGGGAAACAGGAAACCGGGTTTGTGCACTCAGTGCTGTCATCATTTCAAATGTTAATAACTAAAGACAAGATTTTGGATTGTGTCTCACTGGCTCTCTCAGCCAGAGTTTATTCAATAAAGAGAGAAACTGAACATTTGACGTCAGTCTGAGTGATTCATAATCATAAGTCAGTGTTGTGTGGCTGCTGTAGACTCACAACTTGTGCTGTGATGAATGTAGAAGTTCACTCTGAGCCTCTGTCTATCTAAATGCAGGGACAGTAACTGTGTGTATATGTAAGTGTGTAAAACTGCAGGTAACAGCAACAGCATTTTGTTTATATTCACCATTGTAGAAATGGTGAATATAAAACATGAGTCAAAGTGTTCGGTTCCTCCGACCAGCAACACCTGACGCTAATAACATGTGCCGTCGTTTACAAACACAAGAAGGTAATAAACACAAAATGTCTGTTTTGAGGTTCATGTTATGCAGGGACGACCCTACAACATTTGAAAGAAAACTATCGATCAGAGGATCCCCCACGAACAAACGGCTGACCACGGGGGGGAACGAGAAGCAGGCTCAGTGTGGAGGGTTTCAGGGGTTCACCGCTTTGTGCATCTTCTAGTTTCTCCAAATCACTAAAAGAGTGACACGAACTCATTAAGCAGGATCAAATAAATCCAAATTACCAAGACAGGTTTTCTTACACTAATTTGCTTTATACAAATGTGTTCAGTGTGTTAATATGTAGCATGTTTTCTGAATCCCACAGAAAACGCATGAGTCATTTGTCGCTTGTGATGTGATGTGTGTGCTGCAGGCCTCTGTCCAGCCCGGACAGACCAGATATTCCTTGCTCCCTGTACATGAAGGAGCTGCAGGGTTTTATCTCCAGAGTCATGGCAGACTATTTCAGACACTTCCAGTGTGTGGACTTCATATACGAGAGCACAGAGTCGATTGCCCAGAGAGCCATCGAGCTGTTCATCCGCCACGCCAGCCTGCTGCGTCCGCTGGGGGAGGGGGGCAAGATGAGACTGGCTGCTGACTTTGCACAGGTAACGGAGACGCTGTCTGTTTTCTGCTGCTGCTCTTTGGGTTCGTTCCATTCAAAGGTAGACTTTTACTTTTCTGTTTTCATGTGTCAGATGGAGATGGCTGTGGCTCCTCTGTGCAGAAGAGTGTCTGATTTAGGAAAACCATACAGGATGCTGCGCTCCTTCAGGTGTGTTGGCTTCAATTAACAATCGTCATAGTCAGATGCTGCACTGTGTTTTTCATGTAAAGGATGGCAGTAATGGTAATGCTCCATGTTAACCATACAGTATTTTATACATGCACGCTGTGTCTTTGGACTCTGAGGAATTCAGATTACCGAGAGGAAACCCACTCAGGTTCAGGGAGACACGTGGCCCCCACTGTGCTGTCCCAGACACAGTATATTTTTATAGTAAAACACTGCATTTTAAATACTACATATCTGTAATATGTTTATAATCTAGAAAACATGCTATTTCCAGTTTATTGCTGTTTTTAATGAGAAACCATTTACCTTCATTTTATTTTGGTGAAAGCTGAAAGTTTAGGCAGAACGGGTCATCCAGCGTGGTAGCGCCCACTAACCTGCTCTGGTTCCATTCCAAGTTTGTTGGAAAATATTACACACTAATGTATGCATATCTATGACTACAATTCTTGTTTTCTATTAAATAATCCAAAACTGATGATCGTACTTTTAAAAAATCATCCAGTAAGTCGAATGACTTGATTATAAAAAGTCCTCCACGGGTCGATGATGGAAACACGAGTATTTAACATGAAGCCGGCACAGGACCCAGTTTCTAACAGCAGCAGAGAGGATCACGCTGGCACAAGGTGGAGCCAAAGTCTCTTTAGAGACGGCGAAGACATCACTGAGATGGCGAGCTCGGATTGAGTGAAAACAGCAGCGCTGTTCCTGTAACCAATACTAAAACCTTTACTGGGAAAAGCGAGCAGGAGTCCTTCATCAAACCACCTGATCAACAAACTCTGACTTAAAAAAACCCCAACTGTGTAGCTGCTCCACCCACCTGTTTGTCTTACACTGAGAATAATCTGCAGTAAAGCTGCAGCAGTTACGTCAAAGTAACTGGTAACTCAGTCTGATACCACCTTTAAATTATACAGAGTCCTGAAGGCTGACGGCAGCCAGCCTAGTTACATGGAAGTAAACAGGGGTGTTGCTTTGTGTTTGAGGCCGCTGCTGTTCCAGACCAGTGAGCTGATAGCCAGCAGTCCAGCCGTCGGTGAACTGATTCCCTATAGCACCTTACTACACTTCCTGTTCACCAGAGCCCCAGCTGAGCTTAAGTCACCTCACCAGGCCTGTATACACACACACACAGTTCAAACCAAATCCTATAATCCATCATCGTCTGTCATGTGGCATTTCTGCAGTCTGTACATGCGCCATCTTAATAAGCTTGTCCCCCACAGAGAGCAGAGTGGTCCATCGCCAGGTACTCACAATGGCTGGATGATCATCCTTCTGAGAGAGACAGGCTCACCCTCGTCAGGTAGGCTTGGTCACGTAAACCTGTCATACCTGTTTGGTCTTTACCAACAGGACCGGGAGGTAGTGTGTTCATCATGCCACTGTTACCTGAGCTTAGATTACCAAGTAAAATAGCAGAGAGGGACTGTTACTGTGAGGAATGAGCTCCCTCTAGTGGTAGACTGTGCCTGATGGTTGCATTGGTATCAGTACTGCTGCAAATAAGAATCCTAATTCAATAATAGTTTGTAGTACAATACAACCAGATAAGGGTAGCATGAGAAATATTAACACTAACTTTATGTAGGAGGTGGGGGCAGGTTATTCTCTTTAAAGATGGATTTGGGGGTCAGCTTGAAAGGAATAGAAGTGAAATGTAGACGAGAAACATGAGATCAAAGACTGTAGACAGTTTCATCTTATGAAATTTGACCTTGAAGTAGTGAGCGGTCCAACACCACCATAGTTGGAATCTGTTCCCTATATGCTGCCAAAACCGTAAGTAGTTTTAAATAGCTCTATATAGCATTATTATTGCCTTAACCTTCACTTTAGTCTGTTGACCTTGAAGGTCAGAGGTCAAATGTGACATATTTGAAGTCTTCCCATGTGTTAAAAATTCACACTGTGCTTGTAAAAGTCCGTTTTCAGCCACCAAATCATTTCATGACATACAAGAAAAGTTATTGCACAGAAATATTAATTAATTGGCCAGTTCTTGTGTGCATTGTGATAACAGATGTGTTTGTCCTCTCAGGGGCGCTCTGGAGGCTTACGTGCAGTCGGTCAGGGCTCGGCAGGGGAAGGAGTTCGCCCCCATCTATCCCATCATGCTCCAGCTGTTACAGAGGGCTACCAGCACCTGACATAATATCAGAGCAGCTACTGTTTGGCTTGGGACCTAATGTTAGGCCCACCTATAAATAATCTGCTCATTTTTTAGCAAGTGTGATCCAGCGGTCGAGAGAGTATTTACTTACAGCAATGCAGTAAATGTCAGCAGTAACACCAGACTGAGAGAGCCTCGTCCACAGAAGAGGACGACGCAGCTTTCTTATATAAAAGTAATCATTTGTGACACACGTCAAAACTCATCTGAATAAAGACAAGATTTCCAGGACTTTAATGTAGTACTACTTCATTGAAAGCACAGGTTTTGCCTTCACAGACAGTATGACACCAACACTACACATATAGACTCAAATGGGCCACTTCCACTGGTTGGGGGGGGGCTCCTCTATCAGAGGCTCCCATGGCTTCCACTCAGACATCTTCCTCGATAAAGCCAGCTCACACTCGGCCTGCACACAGGACAAAATCACCAGCCACAAATACTAATGTATAACCACTGGATGCGTTTTAGTTAAGCTGAGATACAACAACTGCTTTCACATATTCAGTAAGACCCTTCGGTCTTTATGAAGGCTGATGGGAACCAAGCAGACTGGCTCGGTCTGAAATGTAACTGTGCATCTACAGAAATACCACACGACTGTGTCAGCTCCTTATCTGATGAGACAGCATAAACAGGACAGGCTGCAGTCTGTATAAAGGCCTGTAAGCAATACAGTACTACTCAGTACTCTTATAGAAAACAAATACTGAGACCAAAGAATAAGCAGCGTGTTAGCAGTCTTCAAACTACTTTCGGAATCACTTTACTCCCTGGATTAAACTTTAATCCAGGGAGTAAAGTGAGTCAGATTAATCTGGAACTATGATCCAGCACCTTCAGTTACTGATCTAACTACTGTATTTATGTATGTACATTATACAAACTCAAAATGACATAATGCATGGGTGTCATGCACCCCTCTGGGCTCGAGCTGAACACTGAAGTAATGACTTTTTAGGATTTGTATATGAAGAGTTTTCCACTGAGCTTCATCAGTTTAATCATCTTGAGGTAGACTGACTGTGACCTACCTGGAAAATGACCTCTTCAATCTGACCACAGTTAATTTTCTTCTCTAGCTTCTCAACATCAGGTTCCTGCGAAGAACACAAATCCTTTCAGTTCATCTAAGCTTCTCCTGTCATTCACCTCCCTCTGCCGCTCACACACTGACCATTTTCACATGGCTGAACCTCTCGTTGACCAGCTGCTCCGTGTACTTCCTATAAGCGGTGTCCTGCGGCATGGTCTGCAAGGACGCCAGGATCTTTGTGTAGAGAATCCTGAGACGCTGAGAGGAACAGCAGAGGGGTAAGTACACTGCATGAATGGCACATGGATAACAAGTGTGATCCATGATTGGAAACATTAAAGGAGAAGTGAGTGTGTGTGGTGCATTCACCATCAGCTGCTCACCTCATGTGGGTTTTGAGACACTGCCAGGCCAACCAAGCCGGTGGTCTGAAAGACAGGAAGAAGAGAGCTGCTGTCCAAGAGTGGCTAACTTCAACGCTTACACCTTTAACCACGTTACTCCAACACCAGGCCAAACCCACCCTCTCTGCTCACACTGTGAACAAGCTCCACAGTTGGTTTAATGACTTGGATCAGAAACGTGTGGTAGTTAATCACCTCCAACATCTCCATGCTGCTGTGGAGTTTCTCACGTGACTGCCATAAAAACCCTTCTCTGAAATCACCTTCAAAATATGTGCACTTTACTAACATTACAGGCAGTCTTTGCATTAAGCGGGGTTTTTATTTTTCACGTCTGTTGGTCCCAGTGACGCTAGCGTCAGATTCGGGTCTCCAGTTACCCATGTCAGCGAAGTGTGGCTTAACCAGTCTCTTCAAACGCTCCCACGGCTGTTGGGCTCACGTAACCTGAGTATTCGGTGAGCTCTCCAAAGGCAGCATCAGTCTCTCCAGAGGACGGGACCACTTCCATTAGTGTGTAAATATTTTCTCGTAGGACAAAGGTCCTTCCCTCTAAAGAGACATGCATCCAAACAGCCCCACACCCACTCACTGCAGGGAGAAAAGGACTAGGCTTTTTTCCTTTAATTTGTCACTACCTGCTCTGTCCGGACACAGCCGAGCTAGCTCCTATCAAGCTAGCATGCTAGCGCAACGCACAAGCTAGCACAACATGCACACTGCGCTAACACAGGTCACAGTACCGTCACAAAGCGCGCTCTAAATAATAGTAATACCGCTGTTTCTTTGTGTTTCTTACATTAAAACAAAACATGACCTTTACTTATACCTTCTTCAGAAGCCCAGCCATTCTCCAGACGTCAGGAATACGTCATGATACTTCCGGCTGCTAAATATGACGCCAGGTCGTCTCTTTTTTTCGGTGCTTTATAAACTGATTTGTTGGAGAAAGAAGGTGGTGTGGTGATCACAGAGGAAGAAGGTGGTGCGGTGATCACAGAGGAAGAATGGCAAAACATTTGTTCTTTTCATTGGAAAAGTACAAAATCACATTTAAGGAAGGAGTTCTGCTGGAAACGCTTTGCTCGTTTTTCCATTACCCCAGCTTTAAAGGCGCGTTATGATGATGGAAGCTGTGACTGTTGGAGGAACTGTGGCTGGGAAACAGCACACCGCTACCATGTATTCTGGGATTGTAAGAAGTACTGGAGTCAGATACAGTTCATAAAGGGATGCAAAACATTTTTAGTACATATTTACCCTTTCATTTCAAATCCATAGTTTTAGGATACATACCCCCAGACATAAAGGGTACTGATAAATATTTACTCTGTGTGCTGCTAGCTGCTAGTAAAAAGGCACTGACCAAAAGATGGCTAACACAGGATTGTGCTGATGGTATGGATGTAATGATTTTATTATATTAAAAAAAGTTTGTTTATGTTTACATCAGAGGCAAAAATGTGTCCACCTGTGCCCAACATGTGTCATGTTGAGAGTTTGTAATGAACAAAACATAAACCTGCAAAATATATACACACATATATACATATACATATACATATACACACATATATACATATACATATATACATATATACATATATACATATACATATACATATATACATATATATATATACATACATATATATATATATATACATATATATATATATATATACATACATACATATATACATACATACATATATATATATATATATATATATATATATATATATATATATACACACACATATACACACACACACACATATACACACACATATACACACACACACACATATACACACACATATACACACACACACACATATACACACACATATACACACACACACACAT
>VOQK01038016.1:0-11945 GCA_015052645.1 Benitochromis conjunctus
CAGCTGTTTGTTTCCTGGGCATCCCCTCACAAGGGCAGGCCCTTATCACGCCAGAGGCTAGCTCATTGGATTGTAGAGGCCATAGCTCTGGCTTATAGCTGTAAGGGCTCGCAGCCCCCCCCGGGACTCCGAGCGCACTCTACTAGGGGTGTGGCCACATCCTGGGCTTTATTCAGAGGGGTGTCAGTTCAGGATATTTGTGCGGCGGCGAGCTGGGCTACGCCACACACGTTTGTCCGGTTTTATAGGCTGGATGTTGCAGTCATCCCTGGCTCAGGCAGTGCTGGACTCGGGTGACTCAGGTTCGACCTGAGATCCTGGGATGGTACTGGAGTGTGGCTTCGGGAGCTGGCGCAAGTCCGGGAGTGGGCCATATCTCCCATAGTGAAACACCGAGCGAAGTTAGAAAAAGAACGTTGGGTTACTTAACGTAATCCCTGGTTCTTTGATAACAGAGTGAGGTGTTTCACCAGCACTTCCCTCCTTGCTTGGGCACGGAAAGAAATCTGCTTGGAATGAGTTAGGAGGGGCTGGTCGGCCGTGTGAGTATGAGGGGGCGGAGCCCTGAGCACGGCTCGACAGGTCTGTCATAGACAGACGTGGTGTCATTGGAGCTTCCGTAGTTGGTCACGCCGAGGCGATTCCCATAGTGAAACACCTCACTCTGTTATCAAAGAACCAGGGATTACGTTAAGTAACCCAACGTTTTGATTGGTTGCACTCCTTTCATATATATAATCATTTACTTCAACATGAACCGAACATATTTCATTTAACAGATGGTGAGCCCCCTTCAGGATGAGAGTGCCAGTGGTGCCAGAACCACAATAAATGAAACTCAACAGGATTTGAAAGAGCAGGTGGAGCACCTACAGAAAACAATGTACCAGTTGTGCAAGAGAAAAGTATGTAACGCATGTTGTTGTAATTATAGTGTTTTGACTGATTACTAATCTTTTCACTTATTTTTTACTTTTCTAAAAACAGATGGTGATCTTTTCTAAAACTGACAGGACAGGTGTGGGGAAACTCACACAGGAAGACCATCCAGAAGAGGATCAAGTGAGAAAATGGGTTCCTAAGGTGGGCAAGAAAATTCCAGCTGAGTTGTTTCCACACATCCATCAAAAATGAGCAAAATATATATTTTTCTGCTCTAAAAACAGTCTGAGCTCATCTGAAGACGATGGGACCGATGACTGGAAACCCACACAGGATGAATCTGAAGGCTCTTCAGAAGAGGAGGAAGAACAAGAGCGGAAAATGGTTCCTAAGGTAGCCATGAAACAAACTGGGTGTCCTGTGCCACAAAGAGAGGTGAGATTCATCTTCAGTTTCAGTGTTTCCACAATCTATCCATCAAAAATGAGCCAAATATATTGTTGTCTCTAAAACAGATGGTGACAGCATCTGAAGAGGATGGGACAAATCATAGCAAAACCACACAGGATGGATCTAAAGATGATTCAAAAGATGAAGCAGAACATTTAGGACAAATGATTGAAAAGGTGGCCATGGAAAAGGTAAAAATTGTCCTCAGTCTCAGTGCATTCAGCAAAATATGTCTTCGTTTTCTTTTACATCAGATGGTCAGCTCATGTGAAATATGCAAGGAGTAAAGGTGTTGAAGGTACATGAGTTTAAATACCTGGGGTCAACCATCCAAAGCAACAGGCAGTGCAAACTAGAGGTAAAGTAGAAGGTGCAGGCAGGGTGGAGTGGATGGAGAAAAGTGTCAGGGGTGATGTGTGACAGAAGGATGGCAACAAAAGTGAAAGATTTACAAGGTGCAAATGAGACTTGCTGTGGCACATGATTTGGAGACAGTGGCACTAAGAAAAAATACAGGAGGCCAGGCAGGAGATGGCAGAGCTGAAGATGTTAGAGAGGCAAGGCTGAGATGGTTTGGACATATGTAGAAGAGGGATAGTGAATATATTGGACAAAGGATGTTGAATATGGAGCTGCCAGGCAGGAGGAAACGAGCAAGACCTTAGAGAAAGCTCGTGGATGTAGAGATGGAAGATATAGAGAGGGTTGGTGTGACAGAGAAGGAGGCTATGGATAGGATAAGATGGAGGCAGGTGATCCACTATAGTAACCCCTAAAGGGAGGAGCCAGAAGAAGAAGAACTCAGCTCATTCGAACATTATGGAACAGGTGATGGGAAACCTACACAAGATGAATTCAATGTGCTTAAACAATTGTTTGACCATTTCCCCACAGAAGGACAAGGTCGCAGTGAAGGTCCATCCTGGTCTAAGAGCACTCCAGCATAACTAATCTGAGCATTACATCTAGATGAGCTAAAGTAACTACGTTTTCTGTGTTTATCGCCATTTTTCAGATGCAGCAGACCCGTGTAAGCCCAGACACAGCAAGGATTGTGACCAAGAGATCAGAAAGTGTGATTCACCAAACGAGTTGCTTGAAGAAGCAAATTTTTCATCAGTCAAGTCTCTTTGAAGACATCACACCAAGATCTGGAAACCAACAGTTGTGTAAAAAAATACACAATTACAAAGACTTTTAAGGGGAAGTGGTATTTATTTATTTATTTATTTCTGATATGGTTTTAGGTAACAGCAAGAAAGACCAAAGTGGAATCCCATCTGCACCAATAACCACCTCAGGTAAATATTAACACTATAGTGCACAATGTTAACAATATTAAGTAAGTCAAGTGAAATAAATGATTGTTTTCTTAATATAAAGAACAAATGAAAGAGAAAGAGATCCAAGAAGAGCCTCTGGAGAAGATGAAGAGTGAAGGCCAAAAGAGAGAAGAATAGATAGAGGCAGAGCCTCTGGAGAAGAGAATGAAAGATTACGAAAGAAGGAAAAATCCATGAAGAGCCCTCAAAGAAACGGCGTGTTAAACAGGTAGGAATGAAAGCAGAAAAGATTGAATATAGGCCATCAAAGGAAATGCAACCAGAGAGAACTGGCTGAAGCAAAGAAAAAGAGACTCAGAAAATGAGGTGCATTTTATTGCATTGTTCCCAGTAACGCCAATAAATGCCTTATTTTAAAAATTATTATTTTTTTTTTATTTGAGGGTGCTTGCATTGTATATATAAATAGTTGTTCATTAAAAGTGTTCATCTAATACTGTGTCATTGTAGATGGTGTCCAATGAGTTACTGTCACCTTTTTTTTTCTGGAATCATTGGTGCTCTCAGACTTGACTGTGTTAGAAGGCAGCTTCCTTTTTGCCCTCACACCGCACAAACGGTATATAATTTCACCATATGTGAGACCAGCCAAATTCAGAAAGGAGGTATGCTTCTTGAAGAGCTAAAACTCATAGCTTAAGACAAAATAAAAAAATTATAAAAAAAAACACCCCCCCCCCCCCAAAAAAAACAACAAAAAAAACGACAAAACAAAACAAACTAAGACAACAAACAAAACCAAATTGATGTGGACGCATGGCTGTAGTTACATTTCGGCATGGTTAGGGCCTTGTTCAGGCTGTGCACATGCGTCGCTGACCAAACTAACAATGAGGAGACTCTTCTGTCGTTCCTTCTATAAGGTCTGTGTCCCATCTACTTTGCTTTTCTCTTTTTCTCCCTTTTACTGCCTTTACTTTGCCCGCTTCTTCCTTTTGCCTCCTAATCTTTGCTTTTCTTTTCCTCTTTATCTTTTAGTCCCTCCTTATTTTTCTCTCATCTATTGGTTTCCTTTTTTAGCAGTCCCACATTTTTCTGTTCTTAGAATTTTATCATCCCTGGTTAGGGAAAGGATCCTGGGTTATTGCCTTGAGGAACCAGTGTAGGGGCTAGAATAAGGTTGGGGATGAGACTAGGAGTAGGGCATAGGACTGTGGTTAGAGTTAGGGTAAGAGAGTGGGGACAGTATATTATGGAAAATACCCGTATGGAAGGTCAGTATAACTATCGTTTTTTATATATTCAGGCTCATTCATGGAGAGAGACACCCACAACATGACCCCTGGCACAGGCTGGTTAGGTATAGAATTGGATATGGATTAGTTTCCTTTATAGGCTTAGGTGCACGGTCCTAGGGGCAGAGCAGGTGTCCCTGATCTCCTTTATGTTCCTGATTAATAATTAGACTCTTCCCAACAGGTGTAGTCCATCATGCCACCCTCATTAGAGCTTTCCATGATCTACTTTTAGTCTCCCTGCTTCACTGTGGCCTTCAAAAATAAGTTTCTTTCTTAAAATAAAGTCTTTAGACCATATTAAAACATTAAAAACTTTATTAAAAATTTAGACAAATTTTAGACAATATGAAATTTTTTTTTAAACTTTATTAAAATATAAAAATAAAAATCCCCTTCCTGACTAAAAATAATTTCCATCATATATTATAGTGTTCTGGTAATGGACAATTCACCTCCACCATTTGTTTTTCCATTTTATGTGCATGCCTTATTTTATTTTTACTGTTAGTTCCTTCACATCAATAAATACTCCTTTATGTTAGTCATCACGTCATTAGGGTTAGGATGAAGGTTTGGGCCCCTCCTCCAAGTGGAGGTGGGCGGTGCACGGTACATCCCTTGGTGAAAGGTTTGGGCCCTGGATTGTCCACGGCATCTGCCATAATGCACCAGGGTCCAGGTCATGAATCCATCCAACCACTGAAAGTTGGGTGGAGATGAGTTTTAATTTTTTTATTTAAATTTTTACTGAAAATATATTTTTAAAAAAATTAACAGTTTTTTAATACAACTTTTTAAAATTGTTTTTAATGAAAATAATAAGGCCAAAGTAATAAATTGTGAAAAAATATGTGTGCCTGTGTGGCAACATTTCGACCCGTAAGGGTCTTCCCCTTCAGGCCTAGGCACACAGAAAAAAATATATAGGCTTTCTCTCAGTAGGTCTGCTCTCTTTGAAGGTCTGATGTGAAATGAGCAGAGAGTGTCTGCCACTCCTGTTTATACCCTCCCACTTTGTGAGGTCTTCTCTTTTTTTGTTTTTGGTTGTAATTTAAGTTTTTAGGTTCCCAGGTAAGTGTTTTTTGTTTGTTTTCCCCTGAATGTATTATCCTAATTCTATTCTTTGCCAATTATATATTTTATCGTAAATTATTTTTAATAGTAACTTATTTTTTTAAATAGTTTTTAATGGTAAATAGTTTTTAATAGTAAATAGTTTTTAAATAATTTGGGTTGTGAAGTTGTTCCAATTAGGGTTAGGGAGCCAGATAACCAATATGGTTAGGAATAGGGGAATGAACTCCTCCATGCACAAGGATGGCATACCGTGACCCTTCCCAAGGCCTGTCACGTTGTCGCCACTCCGTCCACCGTGTCCGTCACTCTCCCAGTCCGAATTCAGGTAAGTACCTTCCTCTATTTAGGCTTCCAGGTAAGTACCATATTAATCAATTTGTTTTTAATTATTCTATATTTAATTTATGTTTTTAATGAATGTTATATATTTATATTTTAATAAATGTTGTTTCTCCAATGAATTGTTCGTCTCCGTGTTTTTTTTTAATCCAATCCGTATTTTAGGTTTTTTAATTTAATTTTAGGCCATGAAATCACTATTAAAATGAAAAAACATTAAAGAAAACACCCCCGAAAATAACAAACTAAAATAACAAGCAAAATATTTTTGTTAATGACACATGGCTTGCGCTAGCTTTCAGCTGTTCTGGGCCTTCTTCAGGCAGTGCTCATGTATCAGTGGCCAAAATGAAAAAAAAGGAGACTCTTCTCTGTCCCTCCTTTATATAGACTTTAGCTCCTCCCCTTTTACGTATTTGCTCTTGTTTTCTGCTTCCTTTTGCTTAGTCCTATCCATTTCCTTTCCTACCCTTCCTTTGCCTTCTACTTCCTTTATGCTCCTAATTCCTGCTTCCTTTCCTTTGGCTTGTTTTCCCTCCTTTCCGGATACGTATACGGCCTTTGACTTTTAATTTTTTGGCTTTTGTGTTTTCCCTATATTTTGGGTTGGTTAGGGTTAGGGGGGGTTAGGGGGTTAGAGTTAGGGGGTTAGGGTTAGGGTTGGGTTAGGACGAAGGTTTGGGCCCCTCCTCTAAGTGGAGGTGGGCGGTGCACGGTCCATCCCCTGGTAAGAGGTTTGGGCCCTGGATTGTCCACGACGTCTGCCGTAACGCACAAGAGTCCAGTCATGAGTCCATCCAACCATTTAAGGTTGGGTGGAGAGGAGTTTTTTTATTTTTATATTTTTAACTTAAAATGAACTAAAATATATATTTTTTTTAAAAAGGAAAACATTTTTTTGTTTTTAATAAAAAAAAAAAATTTTTTACTGAAAAGGCCAATTAAATGAAATATGTGTGCCTGTGCGGCGACGTTTCAACCCGTAAGGGTCTTCTTCAGGCCTAGGCACACACAGAAAAATATACAGAGGCTTTCTCTCAGGTCTGCTCTCTCTGAAGGTGTGATGCGACATGAACAGAGAGTGTCTGCCACTCCCATTTATACCCTCCCACTTTGTGACGCCTTCCCTTTTTCTGTTTTTTGTTTTAAGTTTTAAGGTTCCCAGGTAAGTGTTTTTTTGTTTTTTCTTGAATGTATTATCCCAATTCTATCTGTTGCCAATAATATATTTTATTGTAAATTATTTTTAATAGTAACTTATCTTTTTATTATTAGTAAATTATGTTTTTAATGGTTTTTAATAGTAAATAGTTTTTAATAGTACATAGTTTTTAATAGTAAATAGTTTTTAATAATTTGGATAGTGAGATTGTTCCAATTAGGGTTAGGAGAACACAAACTTGGGAGCTCGGTCACCGAAGGTGGACGAGCTCGAATGCACAGTCCATACCTGTTCCCATCTCAGGCATCCACGCCCCCCACTCATTGTTCTGTGCAGCGGCTGCCTTGTCTGCTTTGGGCCTATGGTTTATGAGGCCAGGGTTGGGAGATAGGTGGAGAAAGGAGAGATGGGGTGGGGGGTAGGGAGGGAGGGGGAGAGAGGGAGAAAGCGAGAGAGAATGGTTGAGGTTAGGGGAAGTGGAGGTCAGGGTTAAAGATTCTAAAAACACATCCGTCCCAATTCCATTGATATTATTACAATACATGGGTAACTAAAAAAACACACAAACACACACATATATATAAATACACCTCAAACAAACCCTTTGGGATAATTGCCAAAAATATACACTAGGGGGTCAGTCTTTCTCCACTTTAAGTCCTTTATTGTCCTTTTCCTTTTTACAGGGCAGGTCTTCATGTGCAGCAGTTGAGGTTCCTCCTTCATTTCTCTGCTTCCGGCATCCAGGTAAGGTTATTTCACATCACTTTTATTTTTTACATCTTTACATGCTGTATGTCCCATGGAGAAAATACCCTCCCACATTGTTCATCAACAGTCCTATTTCTCCTTTTCCTTCCCCTGCATAATTTTAATTTAAAATATTTAAACCCACTGGTCTACCGGTTACTAATTTGTCAATCCACAGCTTTTCTACTCGCCTTCGCTGACTATCCGTCCACCCGGGATTCGTTTCCAGCCCCAGAATTTTTAAGGCTGTACAACTATGCTTCCTAAAGTGAAGCGCCACCGGAGTACAAGATCTCCCCGATTGGATATTGTACAGGTGCTGTTGCAGACGGGCCCATAATTGGTTCCCCATCTCTCCCACATACATTAACCCACACACCTCGCACTGAATGGTGTATACTAACTTTCTGGATTCCAGCGTATATTTACCTACTGTTGGGAAAATCCTACCACTCCAGGGATTAAGGATCATATGTTTATGAGTAAAATACTGTAGAAGATGGTCCGGAGGTGTTCTATTAATCTGATTCGGCCCACCCCACTTTGTTTGTGTCTCCAGTAAGTGCTTCTGCATTCTTATCAGCAGAGGCACATAATCGCGATGGAAGGTACTAACGAAAGGGATATTACCAATTTCTTTTTGTTGATTACTTCCCTCAATTTCCCGGAGCTCTGGCCTTTCTAGATGACCTGCCTGTGATAAAGCACCGACAGAGGCGAGGGTGTGTTTACAGACCCTTCTCAAGAAGGAGCGTGAGTAGCCCCTCCTTCTTAGACTCTGAAACAATGTTTTAATCGCCTGGTGTAAATCCACTTCTCTACTGCATATTCTTTTAAACCTTAAGATTTGCGACTTCACTATACCCTTAAAGGTGTGAGGCGGATGGTAGCTTGATTTATGCAGTAACGCATGTGTGTCCGTAGATTTGAAGTACACCTTCGTTTTCATTCTTTTACCCTAGTCTGTTTTTTCAAAAAAACACCGTTGTATCCAGAAAATTGATTTCATCATTGTTTATTTCAAACTTCACTTTTATTGAATTATGGTGCTCATTCAAAACCTTGATAAATTTCCCAAAACTCCTCCCCGTGGGCCCATGCACCTATAATGTCATCCAGAAAGCGTAAATAAAAAATAGGTTGTATTTCACATTTCGCCAGAGCCTCCCTCTCCCATTCACTCATATAAATATTCGCATATGAGGGGGCATACCGTTGCCCCATAGCTGTACCCTCCACCCGCAAGTAACATTCACCATCAAACTCAAAATCATTATTCTTTAGACACAATTCCAACAACTGTAAAATTTCCTCATCTGGTCTATTGGCATCTGGATAACGTGTGAATAACTTTTTTACTGCCCTTAATCCCATCTGCATATTAATGTTAGTATACAAGCTGTCAATATCAACAGTAAACAGAAATGCTTCTGCTGGTACCAATATAGAACGAATCACCTCTATGAAGTGGTAGGTGTCCTTCAGGTAGCTCGGGTGCCTGTTGGAAAGTGGCCCTAAATATAAGTCTTTATATTGCAATACATTATATATTGCAATACATTATATGTTGCGCTACTGCAGTCTGAGACAATTGGTCATCCTGGTGGCATTTCAAAGGGAATTGTCCATGTTTCTAGTTTCTTATGTATTTTGGGCAGCTGGTAAAACAGTCTGGGCCTTGGGTCATCCGGGCCCAAAAGGTAGTCCCATTGTTTGGCTGAAATAAACTTCCTATAGTATAACAGTCTAACTAATTCCCTTACTTTAGCTTGAACTACGGGTTGGACCGATTCCGGAATTTTCCTATAATATTTCTCATCCCTCAGCTGTCGATGTGCCTCCATTCTCTACCTGTTTTTATCCATAATAACTATTTTTGATCCTTTGTCTGCAGGTTTAATAATGATCTGTTTATTTTTCTGCAGGTCTCTGATGGCTTTCCCCTCCTTTCTTGTCAGGATTTGCCCCTGTCCGTTCTCCGGTGTGAACAAATGGAAGTCCACAATATCCTTCTCAATATGCCTTTTTAATGCACTACTTATCGAGCACCATTCCGGTTCCCATGTTGACAAAAACACTAACGGCTCCCTGTTATATTCATCCTCCCTAAAATATTCCCTTAGTTTTAACCTCCTGTGGTACTGGTAAATATCCTTTCTGAACTCCTCCCGCGAGAACTTTTTCGGTGCTGGCACAAATGTTAAACCCTTTTCCAACAAATTACACTGTATTGTTGATGGAGTAAATAGTTTAGAGAGATTAAGTATATTTGAAGAAGAAGATAAGCTAAGGTCAGGTAGATCCTTTTGGGCCTCCTTCCTGTTTTCCCTTCTCGGCTCTAATGTTAATCTAAATCCACCTCTATTTGCATTGTTTCACACCAATATCTAAAGATTCTCCTTGCCGTCACTTCTGTCCAATGAATGCCATCCGGTCGAGTTCTGAACTGCTGTGGTGGAATGCACGGTAAATAATTATAGTGGCTCTCAATGAACCTGTTTAATTTCCATGAGGTTATGTTGTTGGGTTGCCGTCAGTGACCCCGCAAAATGAATTTTTGCCACTGCCACATCCGCATTCGGGAAGGCTACCCCAGCACTTCGTACTATCATTCTTAGTTGCTTTATGGAGGTCTTGTGGGGGTCTTGATCCCTATTATTTAAGCCCGCCGCAATCACCACTATTCTGACTTCTTCCCTCACCGGTGCTACTTCCAATAGTTTCGCGAAATGATAGAAGTTTGCTCCGGGGTAACTATCAACCTGAATATATTTGTTTTTAAATGGAGGGATTCTGCTTAAATTAGAATCCCCTATTATAAGTACCGGTTTTTCCGCTCTTATGGACCAATCCAATAATTTCCTACTGGGTCTTGCTCCATACCTAGTGGGTATACTCCATGTGTCCTCTGCTCTGGCCTCCCTACTCGTTTGGGCCCCCGATCCTTGTAGGACCGGCCCTGCCATTTGCATTTCCTCCTCACTTTCTACAATGCTGTCCCTCTCATTATTACTGCCTTCCGGGCCCAGTTCGCAGTTGGAATTTAGAAGGTTGGGGTCAGAGCGGTTTAGAGAATCATGACTGATGTTAATCTCATCATCCCGATTTTGTGGGATTCCCGTCATCATTTCCCCGACCTTTCTTTCTCCTTTCCTATTCACAGTGGTGGCTCCGAGCTTTTTAAACTGGCCCACCCTGACTCGTTCCTGTTCTCCAGGTGGATCTCCGCCCCTTGGGCTGGACAGGAAGTTGGACCATGGAGGTTCCGACGATGGGGCCCTGTGCCTCGGGATCGAGGATGGTAATATTTGCTCAATTTCTGCGGATATATCAACGGAGACATTTGGTCCAAAATTATTATTTTGTTCCCTGTCCTGTGTTTGGTCTACTGAACCATCCCTCCCCTCCCCTCTCTCTCCTCCTTCCTTTACAATTTTTGTTTTTTGCAAATTTCTCCCCCCCCCGGAGTTGGGGTGTGAGCATCCTCCAGTTGGTTATTTCCTGTTTGCTGTATTATCTCTACCAGAGTTTGTCTCTTTCCCAAAAATAAGGAATTTTTTGGCATCCGAGGCCTCCTCTCCGGTTTACTATTTATGTTAATCAAGGGTGGGAATTCCGGGGTTAGGGTAGGGGAAAATAGCCCGGTCCCTGCGATAGGGTCCAGACGGTGCTCGGTTCATCCCTCGGCTCCCCCCGCTTGTACCCTGCTGGACTCGTCCCCGGGGAGGCATCCATCCTCTCCCGCGACGCACCACTGTCCAGCCCTCTGAGTCCATCCTGGACCCCATGAAATTCGTCTTATGTCCGTATGTATTTATTTTCTTATTTTTTTATTGTTGGCTTTGTATCATAAATAATAATGTTTTTATTGTATTATTTATTTAAGCCGCTATGAATCAAAATGTCTATGAAATGAAAAATCAAAATACGTAGGAAATGAGAAATCAAAATACGTATGAAATGAAAAATACGTGTGTTTTTAAATCAAACTATTTTAAATGAAAAGTCAAAATAAAGATGTTTTTAAATCAAAATGTATTGTAATGAAATTTTTTTATTATTTTTGTGAACTCCAATGTATTAATGTGCCCACTGCCGCGACGTTTTGACCTACAATAGGTCTTCTTCAGGCTGGGGCACAGTAAAATAGATTTTTTTTGGTACTACCGAGAGAGAGCTGTTGTCCCTTCGCTGCTACAGTGAAGAGTGAGCAACTCTGTGCTCTACAGCCGTTTGTAGGCTGGAGTTTTTGTGGGAGGGGCTTTTTTGTAGGTAGTTTTTTCAGCAAAGGTTTTTTAGATGTACTGCTGTGTGTGTTAAAGTGAGGAAGGAATGTGCTGTTTTTTTAAAACAGAAGAATGGATGAATGAACTTTTTTAATATTAAAATTTTTTAATTGTATTTAATAATTTTGTGTGTGTAGCCCTAGGATGTAGCTCAATATGATATTTGTATTTAGTTATTATTTAGGGTTAGGGCTAGAAAAGTAGTTATAATGGTTAGGGTTAGGGTAAAATCTTTGGGTTGGGGTTAAAATAAATGGGTAGGGTTAGGGTTAGGGTTAGGGGTTAGGGTTAGGGGTTAGGGTTAGGGTCAAGGGTTAGGGTTAGGGTTAGGGTTAGGGGTTAGGGTTAGGGTTAGGGGGTTAGGGTTAGGGTTAGGGGTTAGGGTTAGGGTTAGGGTTAGGGTTAGGGTTAGGGTTAG
>VOQK01038023.1:13940-35211 GCA_015052645.1 Benitochromis conjunctus
TTCTTTTAAATAAAATGGAACCGAGCTCTTTAACCCACATTCAATGGCCCTAAACAGGACACACCCTTTATTTCTCTTTTGCTTCCAAGGAGCCAGATTTTGTTGTATGTTTTGAGTAGTTTTGAGCAATAGCGCTCCAGGCTTTTTGAATGTCTTTTAGAGTTTTTCCTTTCTGCTTTTTTGCTATTTTTTTAGTCCAATTCTTGTACCTGAACATTTTTGAGGAATGTTTGTTTAAAAAAAAAACATGCATCTGTCCCTTTAGCTGGGCCATCTACCGTTTGCTGAGCCTCATCAGAAATAGTCTCAGTGAAATAGTTGCTGTCAAGGAGCCAGAATGGAAACAAGGAGAAAAAGCTGATTTATGCCAAATTACACAAGAACTGGACTGAAAATCAGTGTCAATAGTTGTCATTGAGTGATGGATCCAAGTTTTAAATATTTGTTTCAAATCATTGTCATTATGTAGGGAAGGGGTCAGGAGAGAGGCACAACAGTGAGTGCTTACAGCCATTTGTAAAACATGGTGGAGGCTTTATCATGATTTGCGGCTACATTTCCTCGAGTAGTGTTCTTGTGAAAATTGATGGAATTAACAGCTGGAAAAGTACTGTCAGATTTTGACCCCCCATGCAATACCATCTGGAGAGCATCTAATTGGCAATGATTCATTTCTCATGATACCGTATGACCCCAACAGAGTACTTCGCTCTCAGACTGCAGGCTTACTTGTGGTTCCAAGTAGAATGGGAGGCAGCACCT
This sequence comes from Benitochromis conjunctus, assembly GCA_015052645.1. Lineage (NCBI taxonomy): Eukaryota > Metazoa > Chordata > Actinopteri > Cichliformes > Cichlidae > Benitochromis > Benitochromis conjunctus. The sequence goes on from VOQK01038023.1 coordinate 14,703, forward strand.
TCTGGTTTTACAACCCTCTTCTGTGGAACCAGTTCCCAGTTTGGATTCAGGACACACCCTCTCTACTTTTTAGGCTGAATCTTTCCATTTTGATAAAGTATATAGTTAGGGCTGGATCTGGAAGGTGACCCTGAACTCTCCCTTAGTAATGCTGCAAGAGTGCAATCACCGTCTTTCACTCACCATGTGTTTATTCACCTCTCTGCATTTAATCATTAGTTATTATTAATCTCTCGCTCTCTTTCATAGTGTGTCTTTGTCCCGTCTTTCTCTCCTCACCCCCAAACGGTTGCAGCAGATGGCTGTGAGCCTGGTTTGGCTGACGATTTCTTCCTGTTAAAAGGGAGTTTTTCCTTCCCACTGTCACCAAGTTCTTACTCATAGGGAGGTCATCTGATTGTTGGGGTTTTCTCTGTATTGTTGTTCGGTCCTTACCTTACAATATAAAGTGCCTTGAAGCAACTGTTGTTGTGATTTGGCCCTATATAAATAGAATTTAATTACATTGAATTGAATTCAGCATGACAATGATCCCCATCACATTGCAAATGCAGTAAAAGCATACATCGAAAGATAAAAACGGATCACTATCAGTCATGGATTGGTCCTCCCAGAGCCCAGACCTCAGCACAACTTCTAGCTCCGTGCCAGGTAATGACAACATCAGTTCTCCAGAAGTCGCTGCATGTTGTTCAGAACACAGAATGAAATGTTTGTTCACCTGCTGAAGCCTTGGTAGCTAATAACCGGAAACATCAGTTGTGAGTGATGTGGTCACGTGGCTTCTCTTCTGCTGCCATAGCCCCGATACGAACCCTGACCTTGTGACTAATACTAATTCCCTCTGTGGAGCTTTCAGGAAACAAGTTCCCATTTTCTCCTTGACACTAACTCTGTGTTGCGACAGGATGCTCCACAGAAAGCCGTATAATGTGTCTTGGCACACTGCAGCATGTTAATGCAGTGTGTGCGTAGCAGAGGTGACAACAGTGATGCATACATCCGGATTTGATTTAGTGTCTTTATTTGTGTTGCTGTAATGTACTCTGACTCACTTCAGTCAGGAAGTGACTGTGCATTAATTGAAGTTTGTATGTGTGTGCTCGCATTCAAGCGCTTAAATACACACTGAGTGCCTGCAGAATTTTTTGGTTTGGTAAACAAAGTTGTTTTGGCTCACGAATGACAATGGCATTGAACCTCTTATGTAACTACGGTTTTGCCAATTTACCGGTGGATATGTACTTTTTCCATGACCTTGTTTTCAACTGACACACAGCTTGGCAGGTTGCTGTACAATTTTCCCCTGTGCATAGATGTTATTTTTGTCTTTTTTTAAAACCAAAGCCTTTGATATTTAAATGTATTTTAACTTGGACTTTTAATGTGTTCCAGCAAAATTACTCATGAGTATGTTGTCACTGAATGACAAGTTTTTGCATCCTTGGACCATGTAACTTAAGGGTGTTTCTCATTACTGAAAATACATCGAGCCACTTGACGACTTGTAAGAAAACACAACCCAAGTTTCACTCTTTGTGCTGTAGCCTGTGCATCTAGCTTAGCTTGACTGAGTTAAACTGCCAACAGCTGGCTACAGTGTGGCTACAATGTTGTGAACATTGATTTTACGGAGTTTGAATACTTTATGAATTTAATTTAATTGGCCTCTCTGCGAATCGCTACCTTATCGTGGTGGAGGGGTTTGTGTGTCCCAGGGATCCCAGGGGCTATGTTGTCTTGGGGCTTTTTGCCCCTGGTAGGGTCTCCCATGGCAAATTGGTCCTGGGTGAGAGGTCAGACAAAGAGCAATTCAGAAGACCCCTATGAGAAGGCCATCGAGGGAACAGTTCACCCTGCCCGGGATTGGAGCCAGGCCCGGGGTGAGGAATGGCCTCTCGGATCTGAACCCGAGCGGTGTTTTGTTGTTGGACTTCTGTTCAAATCACAGTTTGGCCATAACGAACACCATGTTAGAACATAAGAGTGTCCATTAATGCACGTGGCACCAGTACGCTCTAGACCACGAGGTGTGAGGTGTTCCGGTCATGTTCCCAGGGCAGACCCAGGACAAGCTTCTCTGCTTGGGCTGCTGCCCCCGCAACCCGGCCCCGGATAAGTGGAAGAAGATAGATGGATGGAAGGAGATTCTACGCCCTGTAATAAAAAAAAAAAATCATCATCCTCTCTGTGCCCTGTGTGTGTCTACCTAAGTGTAAGCGTACATTTCTATGTGTCTAGAACAGAGCCCCTGGTGTTTGAACAAAGCAAACACGCTGTCATTACTGACATTATTGCAGGGCATTGAAAGTTTAAGCAAATATTCTAAAGGCTTTGTCTGTTTTGGGGATTTTTGGATTGCCGGGTGACCACTGAAATGGCTAAAGGGCTGAAAAGCTGAAGCCAGGCCCTGTTTTGTTCCCAGACCTGATCCATCCTTCAGATGCATATTTAGGTAACCAAGCAGGCATGCAATCTGACATCTCCCTTGACCACCGTGGAGCCTCCACATGTTCAGAAGGAGCACACTTTGACCAGCATTAACAGAATTTCTCTGCTTTTAGGCTAAGCTGGGAATAATTTCCACATTAAATAATCATCTGCATTGCAAATTAGTTTATTACATTTGGACTAGTGTTGTGTGACTTTTGGCAGACTCTCAGAGATGCATGATGAATTTTGCAAGTGAGGCTGACACCAGTCTTGGCCTTTGTTGTACATAAGTGACTGAAAAGCAACACGTGTGGAATACTTTTCCTCAAGTTAGCAGCGCTCATTCATCAGGTGTTGAAATGCTGATATCACATTGTTCTCGGCCATTTGCCATGAATTTAGAGAAAATTAAACTGTAACACAGTGAAAACAGTTGGCAACTCTTTGCTGTGGGTACAAATAATAAGTCAAGAGGAATTTATGCAGCATTAAAGGACCCCCTCCCCTCCCTCACTCCAAGTTAAAATAATGTTGTTCTGGATATAATCATCCAATTAGGGTGAGGGAGGCAGGACTTGGCTGGGACAGGGATTGCATTTCAAAGACTCCTGCCAACCTCCACGCTGATGGCAAGATACCCAGCATTCGCTCCACAAATCATATATTAGATATTGTGCACATTACACATTGAAAAGATATTTATGAAACACTCTTTAATTCTTTTGTTTTAATAGAAAGTCAATTAGTTGGAGAACTCTCAGATCATTTGTAGTATTGTAGTAAATAGCGAGGAGATACACAGGTGCCTCAATTGTAACTACAAACCTGACACTGTTACACTTGACAGAGTTTTCCAACATTTTGCTAAAGGAGCCACACTAACACATACAACTGTTTTGCTGTTTACGGTTCAAGAGCATCATTAGGTCATTTAGCATCGATCAGCGCAAACAGGCAGAGCCTGCAGGTCACTTCTCTACTTTGTATTCTTTGAGAGAGTGAACCCGATTTTGCTTTTGTGTGAAAGAAAGTGCATAGGAAGGAGGAGGAAAGACACCCTGCCACTGACACGTTTACAGATCGTTGGGCCTGCAGTGTGCAGGAGGCGTGGCTTGATGGCAGCAGTGCTGTCTGAGTAATTACAGCTTTCTGGTGAATATTACTAAGATCCCAGAAATCCTGTCTCCACCAAGGGCCACTCTCCTGCTATAGTTAAGTTGGGGAGGGGGTCTTTCACCAAAGAAAATCAGGGAATGAAGAAAATAAACTTCTCACCTCTTTTGGGTCTAATTCAACAAGTACAGCTCTGTTTTCTGTTCATGTATGATTTTGGCCAGAAATATGTACCCTAATGGGGGCACACTTTTGTTATCCAGGAGGGCTCCTGGTATTTTGAAAATGAGGTAAGCTTAATTACCAACACAGGACTCCTCTCATGGGTCTGTCATCACACAGGGTCAGATGGGAGGGAGAGGGAGGAAAGAGAGACCTCTGTGCCTGTGCTTTGATACTACAGGATTATGGTCACAGTGGCATGGAATTGTAAGCATATTTTAGCCTGCACTGTGTGGAGACCAGATGTGGTAGTCTGCGATATAGTGAACTGTTTCGTAAACTTCCCACAGGGAAGCACTGTGATTCACAACAGACAGTTGGCTCCAGTGTATCTCTCTGTGCTGGTTGAAGCCTCAAGTGGAGATGGAACTGGGACCATTTATCCAGGAAGGATGTTGGTTGATACAGTGGATACTGCAATCTTGTAAAATTATTTATTTTATGCATTTATTGCCAGTCACAGCATTAGTATCAGGACAGACAGCCCTGTGGTACACTGGTTTAAGTTCCCAACACATGTCTGCACTGAGAAACCTGTGGATTGGTTTCTCAGTCATGAAACTGGTTCATTTGCAGTTAATTTGCTCATCAATCATATGTAGCTCCTGTTGTTTATTTAATCTGGGTTGGTTTAAGGTTCATCCACTTTTGCTCTAATTTTTTTTTCTTATTCTCTTCATTTAGCTTGACCTATGGCCTAGGCTGAATATAAAAGATGGACATAAAGGCCAATTATTTAGTGAAGTCCCATCTTGAAGCCTGTAGTGGATGGTTTTGACCATTGCCGTTGTGTTGTTTTGAAACAGGATATAGTGAGTGAGGGGGATTCGAGAATCTGAGGGACTGTGCATGCTCGTACTGCAGCAAAATGTCAGTCACACAGCAGGCCTGCCCTACAGTGATCAATAAACATGACGAAACATAAATACAATCAGACTTTTATGTGCAACGAGTCACATTTTGCTGCTCATTAAAAAGAATGCAAGCTTAGGGAACTACCACATTTTTCATTGTATATGTATACAACAGTGGTGTCAAACATAAGGCCTGGGAGCCAGAATCCGCGTGGCAAAAATTCCAGTCCCACTGGACAACTTTGAAAATCTAATGGAAGACATGGATATTAGACTTTAAACTTTATTTTACAGCTATTTATCGCTTTTCTTACTGATAAAAACCCTCCTTCATGGTTATTTATACTATACCAAAGGAAATAAATAATAGATAAATGACCGAAAAGTGCCTATTTTTCAATGCCCTCCATAAAAATGTCTGTTTTTTAGTCTACAGTTGAAAAAAGAGGACATTTTCTGGGAATTAATAAAACCTTTTAAATTCATAGAATAGTCTAATTTAGTTTTACACATTGTTTTTCTTAGAATTCAAGCCCAAAGAGTCATGCTAACAGTTTTTTTTTTTTTTTACTACAGTAGAATGTCTTTGTCATGTAGAAAAACTCAAACTTACTGTTGAAATTTCACTTTTTTTCTTAGATTAAGATATCTCAGGGATTAAATGTGTAATTAAACTTCTTTACACAGACAGAAAGGGGGGAGTTTCACTGGTCCAGCTGACTTAAGTGGGCTGTATGTGGCCCACAATATAAAATGAGCTTGACATACTTGGTCTACACTTTTGGTGCTCTGGCATTTTAGGTCACTCAAAATAGAGGCTTTGGAAAATCCTGCTGAACCCATTTTTGGTTTAAAAACTCTGAGGATATGTTTTTGTGTGGACGCTTTTAAAAATCGTGATATCGACACCCAGCTTCTCAATTGTGTCTCATCAGACAAAATGTCTGTCTAATTTAACTGTCCTGTGAAATGACCCTTTTTGGGTAGAAAACAAAACATCACCATTGACTACCAGTGATAACTTCAACATTTATAACAAATTACAGACATTGCCAACCTTTTTGGCTTTACTAGTGACAGTTGTGCAGTTGAATTGTACATTTTACCACTTTAACTAATGTCCATGAGGACCCCTTGCCATGGTGACGCAGTAGGCACCAGAGCTGTTTGGGTTCCAGTCTGTCCTAGGAGCCACCTGACGTCTCCTTGCTTCCTTATCTTAATGAGCATTAACCGTTTCTGCTCTGTGTCAGCTTTGCAGCTTCAAGGAAGGGACAGGAAGAGGGAAAAAATAGCAAGGGAGTCTGAATAAGAGAGCAAAAGAGATAGCGAGGGAGAGAGAGAGAAAGAGGGCCTCTGATAGAAAATTCCTGACAGCTGATAAGAAGAAGAAGGAGATCCAGTTTACTGCACAGATAGGGTAGGAATGTGCGGCCAGATGATGATGACTGGGTCCATGACTACACTGCCCCTATCTGTGCCTGCCAGGACACATCACCACTGACTGCCTGCGTGCTAGTTAAACTATTTTTTCCAAGGAAAACACTGGATTTGGTGTACTCCTTCATGACTGTGCCTTTACGGTCTCTCTGACTTTTGCACTACAATATTACAGACCCATAATTATGCTATTGCCGTTTTGCTGTGCAGTTTGTCCAAAATCGCTATTTTAACTGTGTCGTACATCTCATAGCCGAGACTGTATGTACAGCTACACTATATTGTGGTGCATAAAATATCCATACATGGCAGTTGTCTAATTTTAGTACAATCACAATTCACCACAAACGCCAGGGCTAAATGAACCTCTCCTTAGAAACACACAATTTCATGTGAATTATTGGTCTGCTACAATAGCAACAAATGGACATAAGAGGAAATGAAAGCCAGCTCAGACAGTGTGGAGCATGGCCAGGCAGCCAGAGAGGGCATTTTAACTGTGCTACTGAGCTCCCAGCTTTTTAATTTACAATAAATCAAAGTGCATAGATGTACCCAAAAAGGCCTGCTTAGATGCTGTCTGTGAGTCAGAGACAGAGAGAAAGAGCGTGCTGAAGCAGATTGTGTTAGTGGGAGCCAGGGTTGTATGTGGATCAGACTCCCGCTCAGCTGTCTCCAGAGGAAATCAAACAAGCCTATGCGGTTCATTATTTCGTCAGTCGACTCAGCGGCAGAGAGCACTGGCGACACAGCCATTTACTGGGAGTCTCCACTGACCTCGCTTAGCGTGGCTACAATCACAGTAGCCAGTCAGCTGGAAGAACTAAGGATTCACTGACTTAAAGTATTGCCGTTGATTTGTTTCAAAAGCAAATCCATGCTGTGTTGTGTTCTCTCACTAAGACAGGTTTTTCAAGCTTTTGATGTTTACACTTAACTTGGAAACAGAGTGAGACTCTTTCTGCAGTCACTGTCCACATACATCCCTGATGCGAGCATTAAAAACTGTGTCTTTAGACGCCTATATTTGGAAGGAAAATGTGAAGTGGGGGAGGGTCTGGAGGGTCAGGTCGCCGCTGTTTTGTTCTCCTGTTTGAATACAAAGTCCTGTGTTGTGACCCCATTGCCAGACTATCAGTAGACTTAGAGTCGACAGGAAGCAGAAGTACACATACACAGCGGACCAGTACTCAACATGTGAACTCCAATCACCTCACCTTTCCACTAAAGAGAAAAGTTGAGAACAAGGAAACATGTAGTGAGGCACGTTCTCCTGCATATTATTATTATTTTTTTAAAAGATAAAATCCAACAGGATATATATTGTACCTCCCCTTCTAATGAAAAAATTAAAGGTTGTCTGCACGTCAGACCAGGACGTGTTGTATGTGCTAATATATTGATGGTGCAACACAAGTATTTCAAAATAGAGAAGACAGAATAGCAGGATTCAGGATATTTTTCCATCCTTGCGTATCTCCTTTTGTGAACAGAGAGCTCCTGACAGCTATCTGCCAGCTTAGACGCCAGTCTGCACAGTGCTATCTCCTTCATCACACCCAGTGTGATGAAGGAGATAGCACTGGAAGCGCTTACTGCCTCACCGTGCGCAGTCAAGCCTGACAATATGGGTGGAGTTGAGGGCGCGGGGGGGAGTAAAAGGGGTGAAGATGGGTGGAGGGGAGGATTCAAAGATGGCTAGACAGTTTGCAATCTGCTGTAAGAAACTGACAAGAAACATTCAATCAGCTGGTGTGCTAAAGACATGATGGCACCAGGACAGCGCCAGCCAGGCCCAGAGCTGGCCAGAGGCATAGGTCAGAAATGTTATCACCCGGCCTCCAGTGACACGCTAACTCTGTCTCCATTGTCAGGGTCAGGTCATTTGTTTTGTCTGGGAATGAATTATGACCAGTGTGTTAACTTGATGGTGGTGGACAAGCAGGTTTGGGTGGATCATGAAATACATTATCAGCTTTAGACCAGAAGCATATTTTCAAGTGACAGTTGTGTTTGAAGCCAAAGCATCAACCATTAATTAGTGACCAAATTAGAGCAATTAGTACCAAGACAGTGTTTCAAAAGAGCAGAGGGGCAGAGGCTTTGAGAAGCAATGGCAAGGGTGTAAGCACTCACAAATAAATAGTTTAGAAACCATCACCTTTGGTATATCAGTAAGAGCACTGAAGGAAATAGAGAATTGTCTGTACACAAGAGAGAAAGTCAAAAAACTATACTGGATTTCCCTAAACTTCAGGCCCACGTGTGGCGCAGGTAGATTTTGAAAACCATTATCAGTGAACAAAATTCATGATTTCATCCACAGACAACTTAAAGCTCTACCATGCACAGAAGAAAAAAATAAAAATAATAAATAAATAAATATATATATATATATATATGACACAAGATTGAAAGACCCTGATGTAATCGGTGAGAGTGAGGTAGTTCATCAAGAGCTGCGGGAAGTACATGTAACTGTGTATCTGCTAGGAAATAAATGGCTTTATCACAGTGATGGTGGTATTTGAAAGTTATCTAGACCTGTAGAGTCAAAACTATCATATTAATTATTAACAGTTTAAAATTTATTATTGCTTTGGTAATTTGTACTTGCTGAACCTGAAACAGTATGATATTTACAACAGAGATGCAGACATCATGGATGTCCCGGGTAAAAACAGTAGTTTTCGTGGTTCGTGCAGCAGCAATAAAATGATGTATATTTCTATGACAAAACATTTTCTCTCAGCATAGTAATTGATTTCACAACACCCCTGGGGGCAAATTCATGCATTCCAGCTACATGTTATTAAACCTATCCAGCAAGCCCACAGATCACAGCGACATCTTGTTCTTCATTCCTTTGGTGTGCCATAAAAGGGTGTATGTTTGTGTTGGTATTGGCATGGGTCCTTGTCTGTATTTGTGAGTGTTTCTGCCTTTCAGAAAGCACACTTGATCATGATTGTGTAACTCTGCAGTACGGAGGCAAGGAAATTAAAAGCAGATGTGGCCTCTTCAGTCAAAAATATGGGGAGGGGGTGGGGGGGTTATTGATTGCTGATCCTTTGGTATGTTTGGGCTATCAGCAGGGTCCTGAGGGCTAAGATGATAAAAATTAAATGGTAGGGGGAAAGTTGAGGTCAGAGAGAGGAGTTGTTTTAACATTTAACATAAAACCCCAATTTCAAATAAAGGCTGAGGCTACTAACAGTCTCCAAACAGAAAGACAGTAATACCTTTGTGACTGTTCTTTTTTAATCCACACACACACGCTAGCTCATCCACCTGTCAGTACACTGTACACAAGAATTTGATATTGCAGGAGGATACTCTGATACTCCCTCATACTCCTCACACATGGCGCATAGATGATCTCAGAGCGAAAGGAGAAACGGCAATGCTTTGAGACACGTTTTATCTGTGGCAGGTTGAAGTTTGAGGGAGAGAAAGTTTCCTTGTGAATGTAGGAATGCAAAGTATTCCCCACAATGCCACACTGCTGCAATTACTCCAGCGCCTGGTGATGGGCCAAGACAATGAGACGACAGCTTGTGGTGTTGAGGGGGAGAGCAGTTCAACTCCCATCTCTTTTCTCTGTAATGTGGGCCCTTAGTAGACTTATCTACATGGCAACTTTGGCTTCAGCCGTCAACGTTAACCTCTAAAGTTAATCTAATATTCATATCTGTTGGTTTAAAACAATAATAAACCTTATGCTGATTCTTTGAGGCTTTGTCTAAACAGAGATTTGTATTTAGACACTGGATGTTGATCTCTCTCATGCTGACAGCTAGTTTTGACTTTCTTGGCAATTAGCTGGCGCAGTTCTGCTCTGTGAAAAGCGACAAAAATGAAAGAGGCGAGATTAGCCAGACTCAGGGAGAATGAGGGATGTGGGAAGGGAGCTTGCTGTTGCCACAGTGTCTGCCTCTCCGGGCCTTGTCTAATGCCGCCAAGGGCCGTCTGCCCTCCCGCCGCTGTTATCAGCTGGCTCAGCAGCGGCAAAGAAACGGCTAAACAAGGCACTGTTTATCTGTGCTGACTGTATTCACTGCACATCCCAGCCGCTGGGCTGCGGCACCACTCAAATCTGCCCAGCTCTGCAAAGAAAAGGTCGACAGACCTGTTCTCACCAACAGTCTGCATAGAGGAGCCAGGGAAGCAGATCAATAGGCGATAGTATTCCAGCTCTGGCGGCTCTGCACACCCAACAACCCCAACTCTTTATCCCAGCTCCTTTCAACCATTCACGTCAACAAAGCAGATGTAAACTCCCCTGTGACTTAAAAGTTTTGAGCCATGTGTATCCGGTGCTGCACTGCTGAAGGAAGTGCTCGCCCTCAATCAAAATTAATGTGGTTAATTCATTTCTACTGACTCATCCAGCAACTTGACGTGGCCATCAGACTGCTGATACAGAGATGAGCACTGTGTGTTACAACCTTTAATCATTATACACTCGTGTCAACCTAAGTGCTCATCATGTTAGTGTACAATTATCCAACAGGGTAGATTTTCAATCGCTGTAACTTTGGTTAAGACAATGAAAAGAGTTGTTTACTCCTCACCTTTTTTTACTAGAACCGGCTTAAATTCACATCGCTTCGATTTCGTTTTTATGATTTGTTTTGAAACTGATATCCTAGACCTAAATGAATTTTGCATGTTTCTTGAGGCGCTTTTCCTAATGAATGCCTCAAGCATAAACATTATTTGCTATACTCTAAAGATGCTGATTGAATCGTCTGCCTGTGGTAGAGTGCTCATTCTGTACTTGACTCCCAAACACACAATCTAATGCAGCGTGTTAGATGTCGTTACCAGTCATACTGGAATGCTAGCAGTGTTTTCAATAGACTTTGAATTTATTTGTGGCGTCTGGGTGTGCCACAAAAGGCACATTCTGTTAAATGAATTTTTAAATGATACCATGTAGAAGTTTCTCCTCTGCAAATATAGTTTATTTGCCAAGTGCTTTGTGACAAATAAATAACTTAGCAATATAATCATCTTCCTTTCCAGTGAGTGTCATTTTAAGGATGAATTCCAACTCCATAATTTTAGACTGTGGCTGGGAACAGGAGTCCTTAATATGCTCCGCAGCCTCAGCGAGGAAGATGTAGTGCTTCTGGTTATAGTGGCCCTACAGCTCACAACAGATCTCCAGAGCAGAAGAAGGACTACTGTGACCAGTTGTAATTCAAGGCAATGATACTTGAGGTCCTCTTTGGAAAGGAAGCTGAAGGATATCAAGGACCACAAAAGCAACCTGGCCAACAAACCGCCAAGGAGAATAAATGTGGAATGGGAAGTGCTGGGGGTAGCTGGTTAGCTTCGATCGAAGTTTCTAAGAACTAGGAGACTGTCCAGTTGTAGTTTGATAAATTTGATTCTACTCTAAACATTTGTGTCTCACACACAAAATAATTACCATATATTTAATATATATATCTTTAACATTTTCCTATTGTGTATATTTATTAGCTGTGTGCCTGTCTGTCTTTTAAATACTGATTTTAAGTTGAGAACTACCACACAAAATGTTCATTATGTGACTGCATAATGATAATAAAGAATCTTTGAATATATCTCGACAGTTATGTTAGTTATGTCTATGCATGGGCAACACTTCAGAGTCCAGGGCCTGCTCAGAGAGCTGCTGAGATATGCTGAATCTGTAAGCACTCTCGTGCTCTTCTCAAATGCACAAACATGCACAAACAAAACCATCCCTCTCTTATCTGTGGACTGAGGAGCACTGACTCTGTGCAGACATTGCTTTATAACTGGGCTGTGTCTCTGTATACAAAAGGAAATCACCCACTCGGCATGAAAAAATGAAATCTCTGTCAGACATCCTGCCCCTGAGATGAGGAAAAAAAAGAGAAAAATAACACATTTAAAAAGAGTAAATCAGATTCAGACCCGTCTCGCACACTAACTCATGTTGAAAAAAATATATTTTTGTCCTTCAGTATTTAGACAAAGCCTTCTCATGTTCTTGTATTATGTACTTTTAATTAGATGAACAGTATCGACTGTTATTTAGTCATTATTTATCCTAGCAAGGATTTACTCATGCTAACTCCTTATTGTTGTTAAAGATGGTGCTGAGGATAGAATGATAGATAGGCAGTGATGTCGGGGGTCAGCGGCCATAGGGAAGTTAGAATGGCTGACCCCTCAATAGGACAAAGTGTTCAGAAGGTGTTGACTTAAAACTGCCCAGACTCTAAAGTGGCTTTTGCCCTCTCTTTTGGCTGACCTATCCCAAGTGCTCACCGCAGGAAAGATCAGCAAGACTCCTCGTAAAAACTGAATGCGAGACCCAACACAGTGGGAGTTCTTGGATACTGATACTCCCAGGATCCTCAGTGGCAGAATATGCTGACTTATCAACACCACTTGAAACACACATTTGAAATTCTTGGAGACTGTTTGGTGTTTCAATGTCAATCAGTTTTTCGACCACAGGAGGCGTCAGCATAGATCTGGATGTCTGTGCAACAGGGGAAGTAGATGTCCAGTACTGTTTAGTAGGTCTTTCTTTCTTTCTTTCTTTCTTTCTTTCTTTCTTTCTTTCTTTCTTTCTTTCTTTCTGCTACAATAAGGAAAGCAAAGGAGTTTGGTTATTGTGGTACTGGCTTGCTTAAAGTTTGCGTGTATGAAAAGCAAAGCATTGTATATATTTTATTACAATCAAGAAAAAATACTTTGCCAAACAGCTTAGACAAATTTTAATTATAAGAAAATTAGCCAAGAATTAAAAAATTAGGTTTCCAAATAGTGAAGAAATATTCTGAGCAAGTGTGTTTAACTGATTATTACTGCAAAAATCTAATCAGTTAATCGCATAGCAGCAACTCAGTACATTTAGGCATGTGAACATGGTCAAAATGAGCATCAGAATATATAGGGAAGAAAGGAAGTAAGGTGATTTAAGTGACTTTGAATGTAGCATGATTGCTGGTGCGAGACATATTTTCTCTCACACTTTGGGACCCTTTGTACCAACTGAGCATCACTGTTGATTCTTAATTTTTCATTAAGAAACACATTCTTCATCTCATAATTTTTGGAAAATTTAAAGAAGGGCACAGCTATTCTGCAAGTCCAGAGATGATACATTTGGATGAGGAAACTAGGCTGTGATACTGGTAGGTGCACTTTAGCTTTACAGTTTTATAGCGTTAGTAGCAAGGTCACGGTATACGTATCACACCAGTCTCTAATTCTGACCTGAACACAACAAACAACAAAATAATGACACTTTAACTCACAGTTTAGCACTACTTTGTTCCCAGTCTTTTCACGTGTTTATAGCAATTGTTTTTCTAGCGAGCATAATTTGTCTGACTGATTTTAATGTCTTTGTCAGACTCCATGAGTAAACACAGAGAAGAGCAGAGTTAGCAGACAAAACAGCCTGGGCGCTTTATTCCATGAATACTTGATCATTTATTTAAATATTAGCGGTTTCTATGGTAATGCATCATTTTGTCTTCAAGACGTTTGTTCAATATTAGGATCATGCCTGTTTCCAGACATAGTAAGTTACTATCAGCGTGTCTTGGGCAAAAGTCTGAAGGACCATACTAGATGAGCTTACTGACAATCAGATAAAATGCAGTCATTTTATGTAGTTTACTGGAAACATGGTGCCTAAGCTAATGTGGTAGAATCACCTTGTCCTTGGACAATCACACACACACTGACCATGATGCATAATGTCTGCACAAAATGACAAGTTACTGTTAATATTTGTGTTTTTTTCGAGGGTTGCTAGGTTACAAGAAGTACATGTCTACATGATTTACAACCATCTCAATTATTACTAATTATCCAGTTTTCCTGCAGCAGCAAAATCATGCAAAGTACAGCTGCCAAAAACAACAAATCCACCTCCACATTGTATCATTTTAATCCCAAAATCTCAAATAGCTTCAGCAAATAAAGGTTAGCGCTCATCTTTTGGAAGCTACAAATTCCTCCACTTACTTTGTGCGAAAGACTTGTGATTGCATCAGAGTGCTTAACCCTTTGTTGTTGTTATCGTTGCTGCCATTTTATGGTCTCAACAGCGGGTGTCTAAACTGTTTCCAACTTTCCAAGAACCAGCACATACCAAATCATCCTCTTAGCATGCAGATTGTGAAATTATTAGGCTAAATCTTGCTGTTTCCTACTTTGAAAAGCTGTACTTTACTTTTCAAACTTTCTTTTCCCTTTTCAAAATCATCAGTATATTGTAGTATATATGTTGTTCACGATCAATAGACTGCATGTTGAAGGTGGATGTAGTTTCCGGGTCTGAAAAGGGAAGAGTGTGGAAGTGTCTTAAACCTGAATTCTTTCTCTTGGTCAGCAGGGGACGGCTTATCTGCTGTAAAAATAAAATCAGATTGTATGGAAGTCAATCAGAACCCCATAATCTGAGTAAACACTGATGAATTGATGGTCTCAGTCGCTAGTTTCAAGTCTTAGTGATATAACATGATGTTTATTTTGTAAATTATGGTCCCCGCTAAACTCAAAAGGCTGGATAAAGCAGGTCTTGCTTTTGGACAGGTTTACCATATAATGTATTAGTCATTATGCTACAAACATGCAGCGTTTCTTGGTTTCTCAGTCACATCCATTCCTTGCTAACCTTTGCTTCAAAGTGGACTTCACAAACCAATGGTTTATGTCACAGTGGATAAGTCTGTTATATACAGCCTATGATTAACAGACATAACTGATTTTCTTGTAAAAGTATACATACTCCGTACACCTAAACTGAACTCCACACTTTATCAGACCAGTCTGGTAGTATTTCTCCAGCACCATGCTGTGCTGTCTTCTCCAAATTGTGCCGACTCATATCTGTTTTGGGGTTTTTTCTGAAGTTTTTTTTCACAGAAGTTTAATATTGCCAGTGCTCTCAATCATCTCTGTGTGGATGTTGCCTGAGTGACACAGTGGGTGTCTCTGGATCAGGCTAAAGAGAGGAGGAGGGCTTATTTTTACCGCTGCTTTGGGAAACATTGGGTTGCAATCACTGGGAGAAAAGATGGTTCTAATTACAGATCTCTTTTATTCCCTCTCCCTGAATCTCTCTCTTTCTTCCCCTCTCATTCTACCATTCTGCTGTCTGTATTTTCATCCACCCCCCTAATCAATAAGCTGTTCTCCGTTTAAACTTTTGCATGGCATATTTTAGGTATAAAGCAAAAGGGACACTTTTAAAGTGCTTGTGCATTACATTAGTTCTTGGAAAACTGAATAACAGAAGCAAAGAGGGTGGCGAGTCCTGTGCAGCTTTCATGAACATACATCTGTAGCAGCACACCAGGCCAATAATAATGTTGTGTTTAAGCAATAATGCCTGTTTTGTCAATCTGCGATTGCGATGCACCGTTGTTAATTGTGATAGCTGAGTGTATGCTATGAAAAATAAGTTCAATAAGTGTTTATTAAGTGCAAGGACCACCAGATATGTCGAAGTACCTCCAGCGGCACATACCCACACATGTCTAGCAGCTCTAACTGTATGGTAGAAAAAGTTACATTCATACCAAACTAAACCCACAGACAAAGATGGCGGATTAGAGGCTTCCAGGTCCTACAAGGATCTGGTTAAAAGCTCTGCTGCATGGAGGATGACTGGGGGAAAAAAGGGTGGAAAGGGAGAAATCAGAGAACCAGCGGTGAAGGAGGAAAAACGAGTGAGGTGGCGAGGGGGAGAGGTAAAGGGATTGAGGTGGAAGGATTTCTCCGGAGAAGAGAGAGAGGGGGAGTGCAGGATTAGAGGCTAAGAGCAGTGTGAAGAAAGGGATCAGAGGCGGGGGAGTGAAAAGAGAGAAAGAGACATAGCAGAAGGGAAGGAGTCTGCATCTGCCAGCAGGCCGGGGCTGTCAGTGGCAGGGCCTCTCTCCCAGCACTGGGGGCTCCAGGGCTGTGGCCACATAATGAAGGCTTGTTTGAGTTCACATTCAAACATCAGAGAGCGCCTGGAAAAACAGTGCCCCACGGGCTACTTTTATTAACCCAGCTAGTGTTCCCAGTCTTTAACCCTGCTCCTAAGGTCTTCGTCATATCGAGCCTGGAACCTGTACCAGTTTGAGCGTAGCTCTTTAGGCACTGGAGACTCTCCCCTGTCTCCTGACTGTGAGAAAATTAGCAAAGAGCTTTTCACAAGCAAAGTTAATTGAGAATGATACTGTTGCACAAGATCGGGTTTTAGCGCTACACTTCTGACACTTTCTGTCTCATGCAGAAGCTCCGCCGGCTGCTCTTGCTGTTTGTCTTTTCTCTCTCTACCTCTCTGTCATAACACGCACAAGCCCGCTGAATGATGGCCCTGCGAGATTCACAGGGGAGGATATTTGACTCAGGATTTTCCGATAATAGGATTTGAAGCATGCTTGCAACAGATAGTGGTTTTGTGGTGAAGGAAAGGAAAACGCGATCCTGCTTCTGTATGTAAATACAGCAGCCGTTTATGACAGCAGTGTTAAACTGTATTCCTGTTGCTGCTATTAAGGTGATTTCATTCTTTTGTATGGTTTGAACAGTAAACCATGCTGGAATTGACTTGTTTGAGTTCCTTCATGAAGAAATGAAAAGGTTCACCGAACAACCTGGAAAAAAAAGAAGAAATCCTCTGTCAGCTTGACATAGAAAGCCATCGAAAAGCTTTGTTGTTAATTATTTACCTGGCAGCTGAGCTATAATGATATTTAATCGATTGGGCTTTTTGAAATCCAGAATGGGATCTGAGTCTCCTCAGTTTTTTTGTTTTTTGTTTTTGCTAGGGTTGCCTGTTTGAAGGGGCCCGTCAGTCACAAATCCCCTTAAAACCCCCTGGAGTCACTGAGGATGTATCAGGCCCCTGGATCTGCTCTGTGTGAGGCTGGGTGACGGGCTGTAGTCCAGAGCCAGCCAAGGGGAAGAGGACAGCTACTGTGAGGGCGCCCGGAGAGCCGGGAGTCACTCAGCCACAGAAACCCTGTGTTTGTGTATGGAGCGCAGTGCTCTTATCTCCCGCCTGTACTGACGCCACACTCTTCCTGTTTCAAATCTTTACTGCTGATTTTCTCTTCACTCTTGCCTCGGCCCCAGCCAGTCCTGTTGTTTTTTTGGTGTTCTTGTTCTTTTCAGCGGAGATTAGATAGAGTTGCTCTGGCGACATAAGAGACAGAAGCATAGCTGGTTTGGATGTGGGCTAATATTTTGTGCTTATCACGAAATAATAGCCTGTTCAGGACTTTTAAAGAATGTCCTAATTGTGCTTAATCCCAAAATGTCTGTGATTAAATTACATGCTAAAATGTGACAAAAAAAAAAAAAGTATGCGCTGTAGAGATGCCTGCTCCATTGTATTTGTCTAAATGCTAAGACTCCACAGTGGAAAAAAGAAGTCTTAGAAAACAAGTTACATGCAATTTCCTGCTTTTTTCTGTAGGTGCTTGAAGTGAAGTTGAAACAATGACACAAATGCAACTGACCCACAGTAAGCGAGTGAACAAAAAGCCATCCAGATTATAGGTTTGTTGTACAGGTACAATTCCACTATTTTCTCAACCCGTTAAAACTTGCATAAACTCTTCTATGGTAATTATTTCCGACAATTTCCGCACCTTCTATAAATCCAGGAATAAGGGACGGCATATTTAAAATCTTATTTCCTAATTTTGTTCTGACTCTTTGGACAAATATTTGTGAAATATTGTGAGAGTGAAGGCCCTCCATAACAGCTATGATTTTTACATAAGTATGTGCAGAGATAATAAAATCAGAGATGTATATATGAAATCTAACTAATAGGAAATGTCCAGAGTTGGCCACAAACTGAAAACTGATGTACAAGATATCTGTAGTCACTATAAAGCGCAAACATAGTTCAAATCCAACCTCTTCAGATACTAGTCAGGCATTTGTAAAACCTATAATCCAATATCACTACACAGAGACTCAACATTAATAATTAAATATATACATTTGTTGTTAAACAACCGATCAATTTCTTAACGGCCTTTTTATATTTTCAGTCACGAATCTGCTGTTTTACTTATTTTGACTCCTTAAGAACGGTCCTTGGTGTGTCACATTTGAGGGGTTAAACGACTTCAGTTTGACTCTGTTATTTTTGGAACTGAAAATAAATGTTCATTACAGTTTTCTGTTACACTGTAAAACTGTTTTACACACCCGGCTAAAATACATAACGTTGGCCTTCATTCATTATGAAAAATCTCTCCAGCATATAGAACAACAGGTAATTATAATGGATAGTTTTGTGCATAATATTTACACAAATCACTTTGGGGGTTGTGTCAGGAAAGGCATCCAGAGTAAAAAAGTCTGCCAAATCAAACATGTGGAGCGCTAACCTGCTGTGGTGACCTCTTGTGAATAAGGGAGCTG
Organism: Benitochromis conjunctus; assembly: GCA_015052645.1. Taxonomy (NCBI): domain Eukaryota; kingdom Metazoa; phylum Chordata; class Actinopteri; order Cichliformes; family Cichlidae; genus Benitochromis; species Benitochromis conjunctus. The sequence goes on from VOQK01038023.1 coordinate 33,179, forward strand.
CAATTCCAAGGAGCCAAGTTTACTTTGTAATATTAGCACTCACCTTTAAACAGACCTGTTCAGAATCAGATTTGTTAATTGATCTCTTCTTATTTTTGCCTCTTTTAAATGCTTACCTTATAAACAGCTATGGTAAAGCTTAGTATATGCTTCTTTGGTCTGGCGTATCAACACAAAACCAAGATGATTTGTGATACTGTCTTGGTTTTGTGGTTCTTCTCTTTCGATGTAGTATTGGCTGCCATATTTCATTGTTGGTGCTGAAAGTAGTTACTTTCAATAAACAGACTATACTCAGACAAATTGAATAATTTTAGGGGTTTACAGGACACAGCAGACTAGAAAGACGAAAGTGAATGCAAACAGAAACACGCACACGCACACACACAAATACATGACTGGAATGAAATAAAGATTTTGTGAGTGTTTTTTAGGTCACATCCTCACATTACAGCTCCTCTCAGGCTTTAAGTGTTGTGCTAAACCTGAAGTCTTGTGCAAATTATATAGCTGTCAGTGACCTATAAATTACTACCAGTCTGAGATTGTTGTGAATGATCTCTGGATTTATTAATTTTGCATAAACTTAAAGGCATATTTACATAAAAAATGTCTGGTAAAAAAAAAAAATACCACTTAATAAAACTGGTTAAAGATGTTCTTGTTATAATCCTGTTGATTTGAAAGGAAGGCAAAAGTCTCTTTGGTGGGGCTGCAAAACATGTCCATATCCTGGAAAAACACTGGTATGTGGAGCAACCTCTTCTTGCTTGGTGTGACTCCTTAAACTAAAACATTGTATACATTAAGAAAATATATACATTTTAAATCCATGCATTACAAAAAATTGATATTGCACAAATTGTGCACAAAGCCTGTTTAGTAAGCGTGGGAAGCGTCTATTTTTCATCTCCTGCTTTACAAAATCAAAAACAGCCATCTAAAATACATAAACACTGAAAGAGCTGCCTAACAGTCCTCTGCTTGGTATTTTCAAGCGTCACTACCAGTCTTCCTCTCCCTTGTCTGGCCTACCCGGCTGCCTGGATGGCTGATTTTGATGGCGCCAAGCACTCTGCAACTCTGCCGTAATCAGGAACAGTGAGGGGCAGTCTCTATCACAGAGAGTTTCTTTCCCTTTCCTTTGTTTTCCACAGATTTCCTTCCTCGTTTTCTTAGATATTCTCTCCCCCTGATGTAAGTCCAAACAGAGGCCTATTTAGAAAGTAAACAGATGAATGAGGGGAGGTTCTGAGCCTGGCGTCCATGGAGTCAGGCACTGAGTGGAGACGTCTCGCTCCACCCGCCCTGTGCTGACACAGCCTGTAAATATACAGCATGACAAATGGCATGGCTCTGCAGCAGTCCCCCGACCAATCTCTGGCAAGCAGGCCTGATGCCGGAGAGGCTAGCCGACAGGCCGTGTCTGATTCACTGTCACAAGAGACACATTGTTTATAGGACAGAGAGACACTGTAACACAAACACTAATACCCCTGAGTGGGTGACACATTGGGAAATCCCTTGGTTTGTGGCTCCAGCATTGGCCTCAAGGAGAACATTGCAAGGAGAAGTTTGTTGCTGCTCCTTGCTGAAAAGTGTCTTTACACCGCGTGTCCTGCCTTGTACGTATATCCTGCTGATTATTCACCGTGCCCAATTTTTTGCCCTGGCCTTTTCGCCTTGCTCTAGTTACACCAGCTTGGCTTCCGATCCTTGGCTTTCCACAAAATATTTGTGTGCCTGACTGTGACTGGGAACATAAATTTTCACCATAGCAAATTCATGCATCTCTCAAAGGACATCCTCTCAGGGAATATTCATCTTGGGAGAGCTCAAACAACAGTTTTTCTTCCTGTTTGTCTCAGTTTTGGCAAAAACACTATCATGCATATCCCATCTTTGTGATAACTCAGTAACTAAGTAAAAGGCCACACATAGAGATGTTGATGGATCATTGTGGAGGAAAAGTTTAGAGAAAGGAATTTCTTTGGGGGTGTGGGGGCGGCAGGCAGGGGGGGGGGGGCCATATA
>VOQK01038023.1:35231-61059 GCA_015052645.1 Benitochromis conjunctus
GTTTGACCTCTAAGGATAGTCCTGCAAACTGAAATGACCACCCTATTTCCGGCCATACTTTCTACCAGGATTTCCTTCCCAAATCTACTGAAGCACCAGGGACATGGGCCACAGTGGGCCACCTATTGTGAGTTGCCTCACTAGCTGAGGTCACACAGGGAGCCTGTGAGCGCCAGACTGGCAGGCGATCCATGGTTTCCTCCAAGATAGGAGATCAAGTAAATCAGAGTTAGGAGCTGTTACCCTTTAAGAGTCCTAATGACCACTGCTCCTTCCCCCCACCACGCGGCTATGTCTGCGATGTGGAGCATTATGAGGATGGTATTTTGTGCTATCATCCATTTTTCATCGACTGGCTCTCCTTTCAGCAAACATGATATCATCCTGGTATCATGGCTAACTTAATGCAGCCAGTATTAGTGTTGTGTTATGTAGCATTAGCATATAGACTGGAGCTCCATTAGTCATGCCCTGGACTTTTGCCCCACATGGATACTGTGTTACCTCTTAAGAGGATCCATTTTTCACAGGCTGCCGTGGGCTATAAAGACAAGAGACAAACCAATTGATTTTAATTCGTTGGCAGTGTCAGGGGAGCCTGTTTGAACGGACACATGGAGATTCATCTCCCTAAGCACTAGTAATGACAAGACTATAATGACAACTAGCTGATCAAGACTGATTCGCTGTTGCTCAAACAACAGAAACATCTTCGATGTTGTGCAAGTTGTTGAGCATTACACCTACATTAAAAAAATAAACAAGTTAGAAGACCTTTAAAAACCCTCCTGACATTTATTATTTGGCATTTGCACATTGTAGCCATCTCCTTATAGATGTGTGCCAGTGATCAGCACAAACTACAGAATTACCCTCAGATCTGCAGATCTAAATTTCTTAGGATAGATAATCTCAAATATTTCATCACAACAGCTTATTTGGATGCATATGATGGACCTGCAGGCTCCATCATATGTTGAGCACATTCCCCACAGTCTTAAAAATCAATTGTCATGGTTTAGTCAGGGTAACAAAAAGGAATTAGCCTTTCTTCCAAGTAACCACTTAAGAGCAAGCGTGCTGGAACTCAGGTGTCACTCACTGAACCCATTAAGTCCAGATTCCAGTGGTGTGCAATAGCATTATGCAACAAACTATCCTTGTTGCATAATTACATGCATTTCATTGCACTCGCTCAAAAATGTGATCATCTGTGCAGTGCATCACCTCTTACAAGAATTTTAGCCTTATTTACCACAGAATCCGTGCACATATGATATTACATGACTGTGAGCGACAGGTGTAAAGACCAAGATTTTGATCAAGCTGTACAGATGGCATCTTTCTTTATAATCTTGAAGAATTGTTTTGTACTCTAAAATCCAGGCTAACGTCCTCTGTTGTGTACATTTCATCAAATAAGACAGAGTTTAAGTATAAATCTTTTCTCTTTCATCAGAGAACCACAGCTGAAAGAATTAATTCCATATGTTATTTTGCTGGATTTAATATGTTGGAATCAGTCGTCGGTATAATCTTAGTTACTCATTTGTTATGAAACATTAAATTGAACTTATCTGTAATGTGAAGCTGAGCTCCAGGTAAGTCAGGATTTTTACATTTTTAAAGTACTCAGTGTTGCAACTCATTGTATTTCTCCTCAGGCTTAAAGGACTCAAAATGTGTTCACTGACCTCCTCTCACCCTGCTTTACTCTGACACCTGCACAGGTCCAGCAAGAATATAACAGAGCCACTTTACTTTTACAACCCCAGTCCCAAAAGTATTACAAAACTGTGTAAAATGTAAATAAAAACAGAATGTAATGATTTTCCCATAAACCCATAGTTTATTCAAAGTAGATCGTACAAAACATGCCAAATATTAACATGAAAAAAAGCATAATTTTAAGAGAAAATATTAGCTCATTTTGATACAAGAACGCATCTTTAAAAAGTTTGCCACTGTGTGTCATTCACACTTCTTCTTACACCAATCCATAAACATCTGGAAACTAAGACCAGTTGCTGGACCTTTGAAGGAAGATGTTCTGCCTGATATTGGATTATAGCTACTCAAAAGCCCTGGGTCTTCTTCACCTGGTGAAAGATCTGGACTGAAGGCAGACCATATTAGCACCTGGACTCCTGTACTACGAAGCCATGCTGCTGGAATGGGTGCAGTATGCAATTTACTATTGTCTTGCTGAAATATGCAAGGCCTCTGCTCAAAAGGTTGTCCTCTGAATGGGAGCATATGGTGCCCTAAAACCCTAAAACCTGTAAATTCTTTCATGGTCTTTCCAGCTTTGTAAGCTGCCAATTTTATCGACACTAATGCATCCTCATACCACCAGAGATGCAGGCTTTATTCATTATGCAGAATAATGTCTGTTTTTAATGCAGTGCTCTTGAAAAGGCCAAATGATCATGCACATCCAGCACTGATTTTCAGCCTTGTCACTTGCGCACAGAGATTTCTCCAGATTCTCTGAATCTTTTGATAACATAGTGCAGATGAGATATCTAAGAAAGAAAAAGAAAGAAGTCTTTGCAATTATATGTTGATCATTTGTAGACATAGTTTTTGCACATTCATGAATGTCTGTCTATCTTAACTTTTGAGAAACTCTGTCTCTAAGATGCTCTTTTTTACCCAGTCATGTTACCGACCTGTTGCCAATTGTTGTCAGCGGTATCTTTTTACCACCTTACCACTAAATATGTTGCACATATGTTGCTGAGATCTATTTCAAAATTAATGTACATACTTATGTACATTTAGAACATGTTTCCATGTTCTAAGGTGAATAAAATTGGGTTCAATCTTATAGATTTCCTTAATGAGGCCAGGACACAATCAGTGGCCTTTCTGCGTAAAACCGGAGGTTAAATCTTGAAGTAAATCTTGAAAGTGATTTTACAGGGAGCCTGTGAGTCGGAGTAGCGGATGGATTGAGCAGAAATAGTGCCCTCTGTGCACCAGCAGGAAAACACAGGGTCACAGAGCTGACCGCTGTACCATCAGGCCTTAAATCAAAGTATCCCTGGGTAAAGAGAGACAATACAGGCTTCCTAAAAAAACAAACTTTGTCTCTTTGAACATGGCTGTTGCTTTAATTTTGCCTGTTTTCCTTTTGCAAGCCCACCAAACATCAGTTCCATGTGGATAACCTAATGCCTTTGGAACTGTGTGACGATATAAGGCTAAGGTTTACCAATTAAGTCTACATGGTATGCTAGTCCTCCGACCACCCTCAGAGAGACAGAGCAGGCCTTACACTGTTTCATGATAGTAAAATGGTTATAATCATTATCAGCTCTGTGGTAGTGAGTGGCTCCCACTCTGTACAGGCGGCTCCATGTCTGACCTGTCTGTGGTGTGACAAGGCTCTGCTCAGAGGGTAAGGGTCAGTCAGTGTCTGCCGCCTCTGCTGAATATCTGCATGCCATTAACAGCAATGGCTCTGATGACATGTTCTTCCTGAACTGGCCCTGTCTGAGCTCCTTTGCTTCGGCTGGAGATGCCCATGGCCCCTGGTCTTGAGGCACTTGTCTATTTTGGGAGGTCATTTGGAGCCGGACACTTTGTCTCCCCAAAGCAGCCTGTCTCCTGATACTGCTATCAACTGCCGGCTTTTAACAGGGAGTCACGGCAATTTACTAGAGTGACGCCATTCGAGGCAGTTATCAGGAACCCGGCACGAGATTAGCTGGTTGGTCTTCTAATGAGCATCCTTGAACAGGGAAATGGAGGGGGAACACAATAATAACACTATTATCCATGGTCCTGACAGAACAGGAAATACTATGTAAAGTGCATAATCTAGAAGAAAATGGCATTCATTTGTCAAGTTCAAAGATGAACAGGGCGCTTTGGGATTCAAATAACTTTCCTCACACTCTGTGAACTACCACAGAAGAACTAATAGTACTAATAGAACTAATAGTACTGCTGTTTGTAATTCCAGGCGTGAAAGGAAAAAAGGATGGAGGGAGATACAAGGAAAGATCACCAGCCACGACAGAAAAAAAACAATAGGATTGGAAGGGTTAAAATGTTTTTATACCTCTCTGATGTCAAATGATGGATGAATGAATAGATTTTTTGTGGCACTTCATGAAGTTAAAGGTTTGCAAAGAATGCAGTGTAGGCTGGCTCAGTTGGATGCCTGTATCATAAAGTTGCAGTACTTTTCAGATTCAATTCAATTCAATTTTATTTATATAGCACCATATCACAACAACAGTTGCCTCAAGGTGCTTTATATTGTAAGGTAGACCCTACAATAATACATGCAGAGAAAAACCCAACAATCATAGGATCCCCTATGAGCAAGAACTTTGGCGACAGTGGGAAGGAAAAATCCCCTTTTAACAGGAAGAAACCTCCGGCAGAACCAGGCTCAGGGAGGGGGCGGCCATCTGCAGCGACCGTTTGGGGTGAGAGAAAGACGACAGGATAAAAGACATGCTGTGGAAGAGAGCCAGAGATTAATAACAAGTATGATTAAATGCAAAGAGGTCTATTAACACATAGTGAGTGAGAAAGGTGACTGAAGAAGAAATACTCAATGCATCATGGGAATCCCTCAGCAGCCTACACCTATTGCAGCATAACTAAGGGAGGATTCAGGGTCACCTGATCCAGCCCTAACTATATGATTTAGCAAAAAGGACATTTTTAAACTTAATCTTAAAAATAGAGATAGTGTCTGTCTCCAAACTGGACTCTGGTTCCATAAAAGAGGGGCCTGAAAACTGAAGGCTCTGCGTCCCATTCTACTTTTAAATACTGTTGGAACAACAAGAAAGCCTGCAGTGCGAGAGCGAAGTGCTCAAATGGGGTGATACGGTACTATAAGGTCAGGGATTATTCAGGGAATAATTCTTTATAATTCTGTAAATACCTGGACTGAATGTATTTGAAATGTGTGGACATTTTCATTTATGAAACTCAATTAATTGATCAGTGTATTGACTTGTTAAATTAATGTTAATTGTGAACTGAAAGCATTTTTTGAGTCCAGCTTTCCAGATCTTGTTTGTGTGTGTGTGTGTGTGTCATCATGAACTGAATGATTTATCTTTCTGTGTTAGCCCCATGATAGAGTGGCATCCCTTGCAGGGTGTACCCCGCCTCTCACCCAGATAGCTGCGATCGGCTCGAACACCCCAGCGACCCGAAGTTGGATAAGGAAAATGGATGGATGGTTTGAGCAAAACACAGATATGATATAAGGGTTTTGTTACATTCTTTGATGAAATTAATGACAGTAATCAACAAACTACACTGTGAAAAACATCAGCTGTTCCCTCCCACATCTGGGGTTCTCTGAGTTTTCCACATAGATCTAAAGTAAATGACTCAACTCACTAAACTAGTCTCTGCCGTTCAGTGTGGTAGCTGAGCTTTAAACTGGACTTTGTGGCCTGCCCAGCCCTGTTCTGGTTAAAAATAATAAAATGTGTCTGTAGCTGGGTGATGTCATACTTGACATAATGTTTTATCGTGGATTTTAGAAGGGTTAGATTTACCAGTATTCAGGAAACATTACAAAATAAAGTGCTTCACACTAACTGCTTGTGCTCTCTGTAGTGTTTCCCATCTCACCCCCTCCCGACTTCATGCTGCAAACTCCTACTGTCGGTGCGCAGCGCTGAAAAGAGATAAAAGAAAACCTTAAAGAGAGTATAAACTCAAACCATTAAACAGTGCATTTAGGCAGGACGGGAGTTTGTTGTTCTCAAAGCAGCATGCTTACTTTTTTCATGTGATTTTTTCCATGATTTCTTCCTGAAGTGTAAAAATCCACTTACTGCCAGTAGGTTTTGGCTCGAATCTTCATCCTGTGAAACAGTGTTTTCATTTTTACGTCGCTCGTATGGATGGCCACGGGCAGTCCAGTGCAAAATTTATGAAGAAACATTTAAACGTTTCCAATTAACCGAGTGCAAATATGCAGATAATTATGCGCCTGTAGTAGTTTAATTTTATAATTGCAGTCAACTTATACTGTAGGCAAACTATAGAAACACATTAAAAATACATGGCATGTTATGGTTTAATACATTTCAATGAGTGTGCTGTTAAGTGTGGGCTTGATGGAGGCAGTTTGCAACAGGAAAGTCCCCTGTGGATAGCTTGGGGTCCTGGGGCAAGATGGCGCCCACACAAGAAAACCTGTGGTACCATGTGGCTATGACAGTCAATAATTATGTTGCATGTTGATGTTAAAAAAAAGTGCAATCAAACAGAGAAGGGGAAGAAGAGAGGGGACGTGTTGAGCCAAGAAAGGCACCAAAGGGCTCGCTACCTTTGCTGTGAAAGAAGCTTCTTATTACCAACCATGAGGAATCTGGCACTTAAAAGAAAATCTCACTAGAAGATTTAATCTGGTGTATAAAATGTGGTCTTTCTGTGCAGAAATTATTAGAAAAGAGTAATAAAAATGAAAGATGTCATTGTCAAAAATATTCTTCATGTTTGTCTCCTGCATGTTTTAAAGATCTGCTGGATTTTTCCTTTTGGTTTCCTTTAAATGAGGTAACAATCCCCACCATACATATTATTTAATGTCTGTTCCATGACTATTAAGACCATGCCAAAAAGAACATACTCCCAACTCGCAACTTCCTGGCTGTAAACAGCTGAAGACTTTGTTTATTTATTTCATTTTTGATAGTGCATGTGTATGTGTGTGTTTCGTGTGGGCAGGGATGGATGGAGTTGTGTGCCAATCGTGCTCTATTCTCAGACTTTAAGTTTGTATTTGTAGTCTTTGAGGTGTGGATTAGTTTGACTGTTGAGTCAGGCCCATGCGAGGGCCCAGAAGGTCATCCCGGAGAGAGGCCCACGTAAGCAGGCTCCAGTGCTGCTGAATGGGCCGATAATGGCCTGGATCAGAAGGAATGCGTTCATGGAGCCTTGCTACTGACAGCCGGCCCCTGGGGACAAGAATTACTGAGACTGATACAAAAAGAAGATGACAAAAACAAAACCTCCGGCACTGTCTCCCCGGACTCCTTGTCTCCACTACAGCTAAATGAATCAAATTGCCTCAAATTAAAGATTTAACTATACTCCTTTGCCCTCGGCTGTTTTATTTTTTCTCCCTCCAGTTTCATAAAACAAAAGCACTTTTCACGGCATTGGTGAATTAGAAAAACAGAGTCTAGGTAAGCTTTGTAATGTTTGGAACTGTTTACCAGATTTTTGTGCAAAGAAATGGTTATATAACTTGGATAATTATATGAGCAAAGGGAAACAAAATCTTTGTGTGTTTCAAAAATGCAGCCTTGCTCTGTAACAAATAGGCAAAAGAATTACATAAGTATAAACTCATAACCCACCAGTTTTACTGCTTTCTATGTACAATATGAAGCAAGATAGCTATTTTCCCCCGGGACTGTACCTTTCCTAACTGTCTTCAATTCTTATAATTGTTGCTCATGATTGTTACTGATTTAGTATTGTGTAAATTTTGGATGGTGTTGCAATCACTGCCATGATCCCTAACTGCTGTTTGTCAGGATTCACACTTTTTTTTCATTGATCTGTAATGATTTATATCCATAAGTAATTCCTTTGATTTGTTTTACAGTTACATCGCATGTTAACTTCTTTCTGAAGGAAGATTTACTAGTTATTTTTATGATGAGTTCAAATCAATAAGTACAAATTATAGGTCACACTCGCATGCGTAAAAAAACTTAAACACACTAGTTTAATTAGAATCTGCAGTTTTGCTGTCCATTTATTCTGACACACTGTCATACATTCCTTGCTTTTGACATTTGAAATAACATGAAAGATATTTAAATATTCAGTTGACAGATCCCTGTGCTAAACTGCTATTCAGCACCATTTGCATTTTTTTATCAATGAATATTTAATAATGTCGCATTATTGCTATTTTTCCTATTTCAAGTAAACTGTGTTACAGTAAGATCCACCTAATGTTGTCAGGCAGTCTAACACTGGTATGTTCTCCAAAGAATACATTAACACTTTTGATTAATTAAGAAACCACTGAGCTGAGATCACCTTCAAGTAAAACTGCAAATGAATCAGGCCCATATTTGATCGCAAACAACTCTCTAACCACATCAAGGAGATACTCTGTGTGGTTGATATAAAGCTTTTTAATCATCACCTGAATTGTCAGTGACATATGGGGTCATCGTAAGTATGCTTCAGTTGACAAATTTGTTTTGCATCAGATGCATCACTTGTCTAATCTTTCTGTCGTGTATAATATGAGTCGCTTGCCCACTTTGTCTGAAATGCAGTCAGAGTTGAGCTGGTGTGACCACTGCAGTATTACCCAGGGGTCTCCAGGGGTGCATGGGACTGGGCCTTCACAGGGAGAGGGGAAGGCCAGGGGACAGGCCTGTGTGAACAGCTGTGCCCTGTTTTAGATCCTCGTACTCAGTTACCTCTTACTCTTTGAAGAAGTCTTCCCTTACACACTTTCACACATGCAGCATGCATTAGTGGAGCAGGGCTCAGACACAACTGCACAATGAAAAGTTCAAATGCCAGAACTTTGATATCTCAATGAAAGTAAGCTCCATGTTTGCTTGGGTTTTTTGTTGTTTTGTTTTGTCTTTTGTAGCTTTAAAATAGCACTTTAAAAAACGGTTTCAATAAAAACCAATGAATAAGACATATTGCCTGTGAATATTTAAAAACATGAAAAGCCACAGGTTGTTTCAGGCAGCGTGTATCATATAGTCATTGTTGTACTGTTGCACATTGCCATTATAAGAGGTCATGCATATTGCAACAAGTCCTATTTTTAACAGTTGTTGTCTTGACATTTCTGTGTCTATCTTTGAAACCTTGGAGTAATCAAATGTACAACAAAAGTCACTTAAAAGAAAAAACATCCGCCCTGCCTGATAATCAGAGTTTCCCATGTAGGAACCTCTTACAGTCCATCACAGAGCTGTAAACACCATTCCATGTTTTATTCTTACATTAGCGTACTCTTGTTGGGTTGCATTTAGCAGTCACATTGGCATGATATGTGCTGCTACGAGCTTTTTCATTCTTAATACGTTTAAGAAGAATCTGATTCCAGTTCCTTTTGAAATGAACGTGAAATATGTCCTCCATACCTGAAATGAATTAAGTGTGCAGTTTGCAAACTTATTTTATTGGCATTGAAGTGCAAAACTGCAAAGTTCATGGGCATTTCAACCGACCAGTGTTTAAACAGATGGGCAGTCTAATTTATTAATGAACAGTCACTGCTGGTAGCTTCAGATGCTTGCCATTGATCCAGAATTATCCATTGACAACTGCATGATGATACTGAATGACTGCAAGAGTAAATGTTGGTGCATAAATAGAATAAAAAATAAACAGAAATGATACAGCATTGATATATAATACACTTGAATAAAACAGCTTGTCAAGTTGTTTTTAAATTATTAGTGGAAAAGAAAATCTACCCAATTGGCATTTCTTATTCCAAAAGTGTTCATTGTCTTCTTTGGTGAACACAAAGTAAACAATTGTTTTCAAACATGCATGCCATCACATAAACAAATCATACAAATATATAAAAAACTGAAATCCACAAACCGGTTGCTTTGTTACACCTTTTTTAACACAAATACAAAAAATGATTTCAGCGTATAAATCCAACCTCTGCCTTGATGATATCCCAGTGTCCTGCTGATTTAAAGATATTCACACAGGTTCATTAGTTAACTCGCTGTAACAGTGACCGAGTCAAGACCCTCTCCCAGGGTCACTGGATCATCGGTATGTAACTTACGCTGTACCAAATTTAAAGCATCTAATACGTCTGCATGCTCCTGATGCTTTCAGAGGTTTGCTTCACATGAATCTATTGCAGCAGCGAGCAAGGCAGAGCAGACAGCCTCACTGACTTATGAGCCAGCTGGGTTTTCTTTTGACTTGATTGAAAATTGCATGATTTCAATGAAGCAGTACTCTGTAATAACAGTTTTCTTTTCCTTGTCTGACATGTGATTGAGTTACAAAAGGGAATGCATTTGCAACAGGTGCCTCTAACACAGTGCAGGCATGAGGGCCTCCACGTCTACCCTCAGTAACCTCCCTCTGCCCCAAAGCCCTGATCCTGCCAGAGAAATCTGATTCCAGTTCAGACACTGGCACACTATGCTGCTGCAGCCAAGGCTTGGAGTCTCCACTGGAGCAACCCAGAGAGCTTCAGAGGTGTTCGAGTGAAAGCTGCATGTGTTTATTATGAAGTTTGTTTTTTTAAAGTCAATGTGTCCATAGTTCCTGTTTTAATACTGGAAAAAAGAAACCCTTTATATATGAGATATAGTTTTATATTTAAAGCCTTAAATTACATATGTTCCATTCAAACATAACTTAATTCTTACAAAGCCAAATCATAGTAATAACTTAAATTAAACTTGCGCCAGTAATTGATGACAGATGGTTAAGGGCAATTAGAAATATTGTGTATATTAATGTAACATTATGCCTGACTTCAGTCAAAATAGGTAGTAGGGTAAGTTGTTGGTACAACTCTACATTGAAACAGGAAATACATGTTATTTACAGCCTGTCTTGACAAGACAAGAAATTTGAGATTAGGAGGTGCCATAATCGTGGAGAGGTCAGTGCGCAAGAGTTCACCTGTTGTGTCTCCAGCCAATGTGAAGGCCACTGCCTCTAGACGTGTAACTTCTGTTTCCTAAAACAAGCTGCTATAGGAGCTTTGTAAGTTCTAAAAAGCAGAGAGGGTTTTCTAAATAACTACGAAAACATATTTGAACGTGTTGCTTCGCTAGTACATAAATAGCAGGGGTTTCTGAAACTGACATCCAAGCACCCACAGTATGGTATTGCAGTCCCATTTTCCCATACTGATACCAGTGTAGAGTTCAAATGCTTGGTTAAAATATTGAAAAAGTGTTGCTATACTGTTCAGGAATTACACCATTTTACACAGTTTCACAAGACTGTCAGAAGTAGCTGGACAATTTACCTACAAGCACTTTCATGGACAGGTGAGGCCCGTACCCTCATTCTATGACAAATTAAGCAGGTAAAAGATCTGCAGGTGATTCCAAGTGCTGAAACTGGATTTGGTAGCTTTTCACGGGAATTGTGAGAATAATGAGCCTTAAAAACTGAAATAAGATTATCAGCGACTCAGCAAAAACTCTAGGAGTGTCCAAATCAACACTTTGGTAAGGTATTTAAAAGAATGCATGCAGTGTCCATCTCGGCTACACCAAAAGCCTGTTGTGTGTCCATGTTCTTGCTTAAGTAAAACAACTTCACAACATCTATCACATCTAAAGCGAGAACACTCTTGACTCACTGTCAAAGCCTACAATCAAGAGACAACTTCATAAATGAATATAGAGAGTGTTTACAACAAGGTGCAAACCACCGGTTACACTCAAGATCAGGAAGACTAGGTCAGACTTAATTGGAAAACATCTAAAAGAGCCTGTACAGCTCTAAAATAAATCTTTGGACAGATGAAACCAAGATTAACTTGTACCAGAATGATGGGGAAAGAAAAGCATGGAAAAGGAGATAAACAGATCATGATAAGAAGCGCACCACATCATCTGTCAAACATGGTGGACCCATGTGGATTTATGGCTGTTTTAGTGTTTATGGATGATGAGACTGTTGAAAAAAGTAGAAGAATGAATAGTAACATTTCCAGGGCTATACGCTCTGCTCAGATTTAGTTCAAACCGATTGGACTACATTCCACAGAACAAGTAGATAATAACCCAAACCATACTGCAAATGCAACCCAAGAGTTTCTTGAGGCAAAGAAATGGGATACTCTTCAATGGCCAAGTCAGTCGCCTGGTCTTTGTCAGTTACTGGGGACAAAACTGAATGCAGAAAGACCCACAATCAAGTCCTGGCAGAGCATCTCAAAACATGGCACACAGCGTTTGGTGAGGTCCATGGGTTCTAGACTTCAGGCATACTTAAGGACTTAAAGGCCAAAATATCCAAAAGTAAAGTTGTGTTGATCTGAACACACAAAGCAGCCAGACAACCAGCTACATGGCCCTGGGTAAGAAACTGAGCCCAGTATAATTTGTAAGTTCTATATGTAATAACATTTCTAACTTAACATAATTCTTACGTATTTACATACTTAAACTACTAGTTTAAATTTGGAGCATTTTGGTGCTTTGAATCAAAGCTAAAACTTTATCATGTGTGGGTTTACTGTGATCAGCACTGCTTTTATTACCACCCAGCAAGGCAATGCATGTGATGTCATCACAAAACTGCAAAAAATCTGTATATTCAGTAAAAAATTCCTAATGAGGTCAATGGGTCAAAGATTAGGTCTGGTGCAAGTCATCCTGTCAGTCATCCAATGCAATTGCAGGCTTTCCATGTTTATGTAGTTTTATTATTTATTCATGTCTGTTTAGGTGAAGACAGACTGAAAAATGAGTGTCAGCATCATTATTTTTTGTCTTATTTCTTTTATGGTATGTTGATGCTTTGTCTTCGCTCTTCATAATCTCCCTAAATTTTATTAGATTATTTTCTAAAAATTTCTAGTTAAATTCCATAAAATAAAAAATGAAGTAGAAAAAAAAATAAACAATGAAAATAATCAGACTTTTCAGGGGAGAAATAAAAAAAAAAAACATTTTTGTGCATACGAGTTTCTCAGTTGTTTGTCTGTTTTCGCTTTCTGTAAAAACTTTACATACTAAATTCAGTCGGTGTAAATAAGTTTTTGTAACTTTAACTTAAAAAGAGAGATGGGTGTTTCGCCTTTAAGAGTTAAGAAACTTGAAACCTTGTTTGCGCAACAATCAGTGCAGCTCAGCCGCCAAAGTGTCTAGACTAGCACATGATGGTAGTCAGCCAATGGCTCCACCGCTCTCCTCGGGGGCCCCGTGTATGTGTGTGTGTGTGTGTGTGTGTGTGTGTGTGTGTGTGTGTGTGTGTGTGTGTGTGTGTGTGTGAGGAAGAGAGAGGAGGGGGGCAGAAAGAAAAAGAGCGAGAAACGGAGAAAGAAAGGGACCTGGGCTGCAGTTTGGTTTTAGATCTGAGCAGAGAAGCAGGAGCTCTATTCAGCCCCGGATCGATCGGCTTCGTAAAGCTCATTTCAGCACGCATGGACGTTTTGTTTGGATTTTAAAAAGAGAAGAAGTGCACTGACATCTCGGGAAGACGGCAAGGATCCTGACTTTGCGGTGCATTTTCTTTGGATTAAAACGCATCGAAGTACCTCATGCTCTACGTGCCGGTGTAGAAAGTAGAACTGGGGTCGCTAAAAGTCGGGAACTGTTTCAGGCAGCGAGTTGTCTTGCTTTGGAGGCTGTTGGCTTTGGATAATGCTATAGAGTATAATAATTTGCTTTCATGTGTTCAGATTATTTTTTATTCGCTTGTAAGAAAAAAGTCTGTAAACAGTCCA
This sequence comes from Benitochromis conjunctus, assembly GCA_015052645.1. NCBI lineage: Eukaryota > Metazoa > Chordata > Actinopteri > Cichliformes > Cichlidae > Benitochromis > Benitochromis conjunctus. Next base: position 48,661 of record VOQK01038023.1, read on the forward strand.
TTCCACAGCGATCCTGGAGAATAAGCCACGGTTTCATAGCTTGTTTATTTACAGTATAATCGGCTGAATTCATGCCTTTTAATCGGAATGCTGCAGTGCATTTGTTGCTCGGTTTTGCTGTTGTAGGTGCAACAAAATCTCCTTAATTCTAATGTTGCGGTTTTGCCACCAATGCTCGTCACTTGGCTGTGCATGCACTGCACGGCATTTCACCGTCATTAATGTTTTGCAACGACCGGAGAAGTGTCTTTAATATTAGGATATCCGTACAAGAGTAATAATAAAAAAAATCCTTATAGATTTTCAAGTTGTCGTATGTTCAGGACGAAACGCTCAGGTCTTGTGCGGCGACTCTGGAGAAGCCGTTTGATCCCAGATAAAGAAGGGGAAGATGGAATTGGCAAAGCTGGTGAGGGCTGTAGGGACGATCTGTTCAGCTACAACCCAGAGAAAATTCCCAAAACGGAGTTCAGACCGATGACCCCTAGCGGGTCTCTTGTCGTGGACATAGGGGGTGTGTGCCCCGTGGAGAGCAGCGACTTGAGGGTCACGTCGGACCAGGATGGGGGTGCCGCGTGTGCCCAGGAACAGGGCAGCCCCCGCTCGATACAGGACAGCGAATGCAGGACGGTGACGTGCTGCTTATTTAAAGACCGGGACCACTCCGAGCTTAGGGGTGCAGAGACGGCTCAGGGCACCGGGGATCCAGGGTCGTGTCACTTCGCGCTCAGGAACCTTGGACCAGGTGACAGCGACTCTTCGGAGGCGCAGGAGGCGATGCCACGCACGGTATTAGAGCAAGAACTGAAATCAGCCACATACGCGCTTTTAAAACGGCTCAAGGAAAAGGCGCTGGATACCTTACTAGAAGCAGTGGAGTCCAGAGGAGGGATGCCGAGCGACTGTGTTATGATTTCACGGACAGAGCTGAGATTCGGCGGCCATGTGGCATCTCCACAGCTGCTTGTGTGTAAACTGTACCGCTGGTCTGACCTCCAGCACTCTGCCCAGCTCAAACCGCTCTGTGAGTGTAGGAGCTTTGGGGCCCCGGACAGTCCAACAGTATGCTGCAACCCCTATCACTACAGTCGACTCTGTGGGCCAGGTAAAAGAGTCTGCCACACAAACTGTATGCATGTTGTACCACAAAGGCCTGCACTGTAGCTTAAGAACAAAGCATTAAGCATCTGCACTTGTTTTGCATAAAAAAGATCCCTCAAAGTTGTCTCTGTATTTTCACTTTGACACATCTTTACTGCACAATATTGGCTCGTTTCTTTAAATGCAACAATTTCATTTCACTTTGAAACATTTTCTTACTTGATTTAAAGAGGCATCGTGCTAGAGTTACAAGGCACAAACCAGCATTATTCAGGGGTGGGGAGTAAAGGACCTTGGAAAGTTTTCTGACACTCTGCTTTATTTGTCCTGTGTTGTTTGGCTTGGTTTCATAGCCTGTGATAGAGAAAGGTTGGCCATTTGATTAAACGGTTAATGATTACCAAAGCCATCTTTACTGCAAGGTGAGCAATAATAATAAGTGTGATCAAAGGGACATGCACGAAGAATTGACAAAGCATGAATGTGGGGCAGATTACTTAGATGATACCTTGGGTAATTTTATTATATTTGTTCAGAGCGTGTGTGAAAACAAGCCAGGATCTGCACACATTTTTCATCGGTTTATTGTGCCTGTCAGTTTTGACCCAGAAAGTCGAATTTGAACAGCTCTGTGTTTTTGCAGAGCTCACTTCAGCGGCCCATGACATCAAGTTTCCAATAAAGGGGAGTTTGTTTGTTTGTTCCCTGTCCATGTATACAGTACTGTGTGTACTGTATAGTGTGTCTGAGCAAGTCGGTGCCTTCAGAGTGATTGCCAGTACCTCTGTTTTGACTTTTTGTGTATGACATGTATGTGGCTGTTTAGAGTTACTCAGAGGTGCAGACTCGCTGCCGTATGTCACTTTAAGTGGCGTGTGCTGGACATTAAGCTTTATTTCCACAATCAATCAGCTATCCATGGCAGAACCTCCCTGACCTCTATTAAACAGATTAGATTTTGGCAGTGGATGGGGTCTACGATTTGAAAAACCTTAAACGCAGGGCCACTCGACCCCGCTGACCCAGTGACAACGCCTGGTATCATGTGTAAAGATGCAAGCGTTAGTATTTCTGTCCCTTCACTGGCACAGGAGGAGGATTTTCCATAACATCCATGTTTACTAGAGCCAGCTGGCTATGACAAGCACTTCAAAGTCACAAGTTTAACAATATCAGAATTCATATTGAGCAAGTGGGGGAAACTGATGTGGATTTTGGTCCTGGTGTCCTAACACGCTGTCCAAATCGATCAGAACCGATTATATGTAACCTCAAGTTTGCTGACAAACCTTTGTGTTTATTGGTTTGAATAAGATCAGTTTGATAGACAGTGTGACATTTGTTCCATCTACTGAACTGTGGTGTGTGATTTTTTTCCCCCCACTTAAACTACCAAGATAAATTATAAGAAGAGGGAGATAGGCACATACCCCAACTTGGGACTAAGGCTTGTAGTAGACATAGCTCACATGCGCTCATGCGTGGCCCCAATAGAGCTGGTATTTCTTTCACACTATTCACAAGAGGGGGGGACTTTGAATCAAGACCTTAATCACCGGGTTTTGACAGTGTTTGTAGACGGGAATGTAGAAAACAGGATTTTTACAGGAATGAAACTCAGTAAATAAAAAAGCAGGTTTTAGTGTAAAAAGAAGTCAGCCCTTTTGTAAAAACTAAACTAAAAACATAACTGTAGCTCAGCCTACTTAAGATTGATCTAAAACTATAATACTGTTCCCACTTTTACGCACGCGATTTTAAGGAATAAAACTTTATGTAATGTGAAGCAGTGAGCTGAGATTGAAGTGGACAAAAAAAGTTTTCCCTTTTATTTTGCCAGGCATTATACTTTTCAAATGAGATCAGTTTCAAGTTGCGCTTTAAAAGCCCTTTTGTCCTGAGGAGGTCCCCTCATGCTATTTAGGTGAAGGAGTGGTGATAATATACAGTTTGCATACTACTGGCGCCAGACTGACTAGCTGTGTATCTGAGTGACTGAGTTCAGATCCTGGCAATTACTGCCGCCACTCTTAAAGGACCCACTGCTATTATGCTTTTCTCCTTCCCGTTTTCCCTGTAGGCGAGGTCACTGTGTGCTCGCAAAGTTTTCTTTCCTTTGTGCTTTCCTTCTTCTTGTGCGAGTTGCTTTCTTCGTTTCTCCTTTTTATTGGACAAAAAAAAAAAGTCAAGGCTTTGAACAGAATTAAGTTAAAAAGAGATTTACGCGCATTTATTAAAACACTAACTAAAAGTTAGGGTTAGTCTGCGGTCATATTAGAGACTGCTCAGCTTTAATAATATGTCCTCAAATAACAGAAACAAATGAAGGGAGTGTTTCACATTGGTTTATTAGCTTTTTAACTGGCGTTTGAAGAAAATGAATTTGTTTTCTAGCGCAGACACAGAGCTGTAAGAGTCGAGGTGCAATCTGCCGTTTTCTCTGAAATGTTGTGTGTTGAAGCTTGTCTTCTGGCTTGACTTGAGCTGTGTGTGTGAGCTGTTTCTTGCTTTTGCTGAAAACAAAAGCACAGCATGACTTCACACAGAATCTAATGTCTGGATAGATCTTTGGTACTAGAACAATGTCTATCATTATACGTGTATGCCAGTGTAAAGTATAGTGTACACAAAACCTTCCAGCTACCAGCCTCTAAACAGTTTCACCAGTCTCAGAGGTATTCACCTCCTAAAACATCTTTCTTACATCAAATTAGTCCTTAAAATCCAAACACTGTGTCACAAATGTTAGATCTTCTACAGCCTGGGTCCATAAGTCCATGTTTTCACACGACTGATTTAACCTTATGTTTTACCTTCCTTTTTTCCATTTATAAGGTTATTGACATTACTATTTTGTGTTACAGAGTCACCCCCACCTCCTTATTCAAGGCTTTCCCCTAATGAAGAACACAAGCCACTGGGTGAGTGACAAACACGCAGTTGAACTCTGTTGCGCCTCAGTTCCTCATCTTCATTTGAATCCTGGTATCAGCACTTGCACTTTCTCTGTGTTCTGTTTGGGAGTGCCGAAACACCGTTATGACTGATGTATAATGATTTTTGTATTAATAAAAGTAACACTAATTAAAGACCATCGGAGGCTATAAATTGGAAATAGCACCTTCAGTCGCTGTTTTAACAGGAAGAAACACAAATAGAGTAATGCGGAGAATTGTAATGGCTGTAACAGGGCACCATGACTGGCAATTTACATGGTAGCTTTGAGATGAGACCTGTGGCATAATGTCAGCATGCCAGTTAGAGCCAGGGCAGATAGTATGGTGTAGAAGATAGAGGTGTGGCCGGCCCATATAATTCAACCCTGCTCAGTGTGTATTTGCATGGTACAAGGTTTTGTTTTTTTTTTTTACTGATGACCCAGTATTGCTTCAAATTCGTTTGAATGAGTTGATTGAATTGAATGATATAATCGTTGGCTTCATTTGCTATAGTCATGTCATAATGATTCAAACCATCTCTAATATTGCTGTTTTTGAATCAATTAACAAATCTGTAAGGCCACTGAATTGGTTCAAAATGCAGTTAATCTTTTGGTAATTCAATATTAACGCGCTCATAGTGTTTCATTAGCAGACACAAATGTATCTGTGTAGGTGCTTTAGCTTAGTAGCAATCACAGCAGGGGAGAGAAAGAAGAAATTATTTCATTTTATTAAAGCAAGCAGTGGTTTAACAGAAGACGAACCTGGGGCTGTACCATGTTCGGTGTATGAAGGGCAACACATAGAACATACAACGTGGAGATGAGTCCCTCACTCAGTGCAGTGGACGCCCAAGGAATTGAAGCTTGAATGCCTTTAAGTTTAAATCTGATTCGCAGTTTTAAATTTCATTTATAATACTGCATTCTGTGTCATAAGACCCTACGCCGCCACCTAATGTGCAGCTTCCCACAGAAATAACTGTGTCATGGTGATGCAGGCCACGTAGTAGTAATACGCCATGCAAACACAGTGTATTGATTAGCACATGGTTAATAACTGTTACACAAAGTGTGCTAGGCTGTAATTGTATCTAGCTCACAATACTAATGCAACAGCGAGTACTCTTCCAGTGTTTACATGTGCTGTTTCGTCATTTTCATAGCTCGGACAAACTGCGTATAAACTTGGTCAGTTTTAATGTCTCCTCTCTTATCTTCATTTCAGTTAAAGTAATTGTTGTTAAATATTTATTATCTCTGCGTGGCTGAACAGTGCAGACATACCAGCACACACGTACAAATGCAAACAATGACATCGCCCACTGTGTCTTAGGCTCTACGCCGGCCTATAAATCAAGCTTTGTGCGGGATTTAAAGGAAGCGGTGGCAGCATGAAAAACAAATATTAGTGAGCTGGAAGCATTTGCACATGAGGTGCAGGATAAAATTCATAAAGAGAGCTGTCAGGAGATTGTGAGACTACCTTTAATGCTTATTGGAGGGCACAAAGACCAAAGGATAATGTTATTAATCACTGACTAATTTTGGTCCTGAGATGTCTTTTTTTTTTTTTATCTCTTTTTACTGTTAATCTCAACACTGTGTCCTCAAAATCAGTCAAATATGCGGTAATACAGAGAAACTGACTGTATACCAATGCAGGGCTTCTGCTGTTGTATTGTAGGCACAATGTGAACTAATTAGCTTATTAGCTAATTATGAACAAGATTTAAAAAGGAAAGACTTCTCCGAATTTTATTTTTATATTACTAAATGAATGTTTGAAGAATGCTGTGTGTAGCTGTACTGTATGTACTACAGTACACCACAGAGTGTCTCTGGCTGATGATAAGTAAGAATATGGATTACTTGCCTGCGTTGTTAGTAGATCAGGGGTTGATTTCTGCTTTATTCCCAACAGATCTGTCAGACTCCACATTGTCTTACACTGAAACCGAGGCAGCCAGCTCACCAAACATCACACCAGGGGAATTTTCAGGTACGTGTCTTTGTTTTGCTCACAGTGGGCCATCTCCAAATAAGCAGTTTTGACATGTTTTTTTTTTTTTTTTACCAGTTTCACAATTAGTAGACGGTTAAAATGCCTGAAGGGCCAGTGTGTAAATACTGGTGTGATGGGAAATACAGTGGATGATTATGGGTGGTCAAAAGCTGTCTGGATATTTGTGCATAGGTGGATTTAGGTTGTAATTTCAGCTATATTTCCTTCCTGACTTACTTCTTAATATATGTGTGAGCAGCTGTTTGAAGTAGTGGCACATCAGCTCTCACTAGCACTTATTACTCTGATTGATTCTAACACATTCTGTTAGATGAAGTGATCCGTGTGGTAAAGATCAATTATAAATAGATTAGGCGCTTTGCTTTCTTCCCCGAACTATGTTTGAAATTGGTAGTTTGAGTAATAAAGATCATCATTCAGTAGTAAATAAGAGCGTCTTTCACGCTGATGTGTTTGCCTGTGGTTGCCCATGTTTTTTGCACAGTTGTCTGTGTCTGACTACATGAAGCTAAATACGAACGCTTGCATTGGTGAACCATAATATTTCCACTGTAATAAATCAGGAGAGCTTTGAGTGTCGCATCATCCTGTTTTTATGGCTTTGAAATGGTTAAATTGAGTCTAGCTGGAAAAAATGTGTCTGGAGTGTACTTTAACGACAATTCAGTGCTGTTCTCTGCACAGAATTGAGTGTGTGAGGGGGAGGTTTCATTTTGATGGTGTATTTTATTCTTTCTCATTAAGGACCATTTCAAACAGTCCAAGCTTTAAAGATAAAGGTTTCATTGTGAGCAGTGCAGCGGTTCAGCGGGGCGTGTGCATTGGCTTCGGAGCTGGCCTCCCCTCCTCTGTTTTTCTTTCAGAAATATTTGAGTGGGATCAAACTGTAATAAGATCCAAGCTTGCTCAGAAACACACACAAGCACACGTAGTTGTCCACATGCATGTGCACAGACACACATACAACCCTATCCAACCTCCAGCCTGGCTGTAAATGGGCTGCAGGGAGGGGTGGGTTCACGGAAATGGAGTTGCTCCTGTGAATGGGGCCACACCAAAGGAGGCGAGCAGAAACTGCCCTGTCCTCTGATGTGAAATGAAACACTCCTTTCTCATGGCCCACAGTGAGCATGTCTCCCCCCTTCATACTAGGGGTCCTAGCCAGCATGCGCAGTGTCACGTGGACAGGGAGTCAGACCCCTGATTTTGGGGGCTTGCAGGGAATTGCATTTCCTGTTAAGGGGTCTGCCATGGCTCAGAGGCCAGGACACTGAGAAGTTGACATGGCTACCTGGCAGTGAAGCATTCAGTCAGCGAAGGCCCCCACCTCCCCAGCGCACAGGCTGTCACCACCTCAGCATGGCCTGGCGACACTCCCTGAGTCAACAAATGAGGGGCTTGTCAGAGCGCGCACCACAATTCCTCAGAGACTCTGGTGAGGGAGGATCTAGACATGCTAGGCCTTGGTTTCTTCCAACTGTTTTTGCAGGCCAGGCCAGATCATTCAGCAATGACCGTGATAAACTTTGCAAAATGAACTCATGAAAGAGAATGACCAGGGCCCAGCAGGGTGTTTTTCTATACTAAGAAGTTTCGGATACAAAAGCATTTCCATGTAGAGTAAACATCAGCATCTTGTCAACGACATAGAAACTTCATCATGTATCAGCTCTATTTCATCATAACACCACAAGCTTGAAGGCCTCCATATAAAGCCTGCACACAGTAGCTCTGATTTAGCATAAAAACCTGCAATGCATATTGTCAGGTTATCCTCTTTGTAACATGCTGCTGACCTGAAGATAACTTTCCTTGTGAATCCCCCTGCCAGCTTAGGCAGAGACAGTGTCTGTATGTAACCAGAGTTGTGTGGGATCCAGACTCCACCCCTCACGCAGGAACAAGTAAACCTCTTAAAAGCAAGTCTGGGGGGCACCGGCTGGGTGGGGTGTAGTCAAATAGTCAACTAGAGTTTGCCGCCCCGGGCTACAGAAATACCCGCCGAGCATTCTTTTGCGTCACACAATGGCACAGAAGCAGATCGGAACTAGTTGGTGTGGTAGATAAGCTCGTTCTACCACTTTGCAGAATATATACAGATGAATTTGAGTAGGTATACTCCTTCTGCGTGAGATTATTTAGTGCCTCGTTAATATTCCATTAAGTTAGTATGCTCTAAATCGTGACGTTCCTGTTGCAGCGTTGCAGTTACAGTTTAGATACATTCATCTTATCCCTTTGGATGGTTTGTGCAGTTGTGCACTATGCTAAAATGTTTTTCAAAAGCTTCTCCATGTGCAAAATGTTGTATTCAAGATCACAACAACAGTTGCCTCAAGGTGCTTTATTTTGTAAGGTAAAGACCCTACAATGATACAGAGAAACAGGGAAAAGCCCAACAATCGTGTGAGCTCCTCTATGAGGAAGCACTTTGGTGACAGAGGGAAGGAAAAACTCCCTATTAACAGGAAGAAACCTCCAGCAGAACTAGGCTCAGGAAGGGGCAGCCATCTGCCACGATCGGTTGGGGGTGAGGGGAGGAAGAATGTGTGTAATGTTCATGCCTCCTGATCCTGTATGCACACAGATATTTGTACTGTTCGCAGGATTTATTTAAAAGTGGTGGTGATGTCAGTTCACATCATGACTGGGCCCAGCTTTTTAGTAGATAATGTAGCTTAATGCTTTGTGAGTGTGTGTGAGTGTGTAGTGCTGCCCTCACATTCTGCCTGCACATGCTTCCTCACTGCCTGGGCCTCGTTGTGTGGACATCAGTACTCAGCCCTTTGATGCAGATCTCATTGCTTCCTGTATGACTGTCTGAGGGGGTGTTTCTACACATTGACTTTATTATGTCAGTCACATTGTCTCTGACATTGGGGGCTCTTTATGCTTGTCACTGCTTCATTATGTTGCTGTTCCGAGCAGCCATAAATGTGAGGTGGCAAGCCAAGATAGTTTTGCACTTGTACTTATTTCAGTCACCAAGGATATTTTTTTATTTTGGTTGTTGGCTTTTTTTTTTTCTGAGTAATTGTGACTGCATGTAGTTATAACAGTATTTATACTATTTATGTACAATGAGTGATGTAGAACCTTCCTTTGTTTGAGCCTGTTTTAAGACAATGGCTGCAGTCTGCCTATATTTATCAGCCACTGGAGGGCTGTCCTCAATTAAACCACTGGGATTCATCCATGTAAGATGACGTGTAAAGGGTCGTGTTGCTGTGAGTTGACATCACTGTGTGAGTGGGTGGGCTCTCTCAGATTATAGTGGTTAAGTGACCAGAAGACATGTGTAGTGAGATGGGTCCTTTTTAAAAATATATATTTTTCTCTTTTCTTACCCTTTGAATGAAGGGAAGTAGGAGGAGGGAAGCAATGACTGAAAGTTGCTGCTGAAGGAAAGAGGGCATCAGCAAGTAGTCACGGTTCCCACACAATAATCATAGATTGCTCCTCTGTGTCTGCCAGCCTGTCTCTGGTGGAAAGACCAGTGCTGTCTAGATGTCTTGTCTGCAGACAACCCCTGTCTCAGGTCCACTCTGCTATTTCTTTCTGGCAGAACGAAGCAGTTGGTAGATAGATATCTGTGGCCTCACTGATATGAGGCCGCAGATACTGTATCTATTTTGCATTCACGTGTATAAGCTAAGCACATTAAATTGTTCTTATCGGAGCTTGTTTCATGAGAAGGCGAGCGCTAAACATCAAACCAGTCACTCTGTCTGTGTCAGAGACAGTGGAAATGCATGGAATAATTAGACAGTCTAATCAAGGCATGTGATGCTTCTCTTGATTAGAGCAGATTAGACTGGACACATTCCTGTTGATCTGACTTCGAAGGCATGTGATTCCCCTTGTGCTAGGATCTAATTAAACAGAAATTAAATAAATTAAAAGGCATGTCTACTGTACCAGCCCGCTCTTATCAGAGGGTGTCGGACACTGCCATTTTGTCAAAGCCGCTGGCGTCCTTTGGTGTCTGTCCTATGGCACGCTGGGCTTATGGCAGCATTTAGACAAGTTTCTTACTCCAAACTCATCATCATATAAAATTCGCCAACCATGCAAAACCTAACTAAGTAGATTTGGTGCCTAAAGCGAGCCGGCGAGTGAAAGGAAAAATAAAATCAAAGTGCAAACAAAGTAAAAAGAGGTAACTAACAGGACATAAACCATTTTGTCCCCACAGTTAAATTTGAATCGGCTTGTTTTCTCTCTAGCCTAATCGTAATCTCTAGTGCCATCATATAGGCTTATTATTTTGAATACAAATAACTGTCATCTTGCATCGCTATCATTTGTACCCGCTGTATATAATTTTCGCCGTGCAGACATCTGGCCTTCTTGGTGTTTGCGCAGGACCCTGAAACTGCCTTGCTCAGGCAGAGGTATGGTCTGGCAGAACTGCACCAGCATGTTAGCGATGTCCCCCTCCCTCGTCGGGGCATGAGCCCCTTCCTCCATCCTAAAGACCCCAGACTGATACAGCCCCGGCTCATCTCCCCTTGCAGCCTGGCTCATGGCCTCAGGTTTCCACCGCAGCCCAGAGCCTTCCCAGCGCCTGGCCGCCCACACTCCCTCAGGAGCCCGAATGCTCCAGGATACGGGATGTGGAAATAATGTGACTCGAGTGCTTCCACCCTGCCTCCCGAAATCAGGTTTTGCGGATTGTTTATTTGAGGGGAAGGAGGCCTCAGACAAACATCCTGTTTTAAAAAGCTGCCTGGGTTTTGTAGCACTGCAGGGCGGTGAATTGCCCCTTTGACAGTGGGGAGAGACTGAGGAATGTTGAAGAGAAGGCCAGCATCTCAGGGGACATGAGGGGGCTCTCCTCACCCGTTTGTCTTGTCCAGTTTGCAGAGTCCCATTTTAGGCTGGGGGAGGTGGAGCAGGGTTACAGCTATACATCCTGAAGGGTCTGGTGCTCTATTCTCTGTGCAGCAGTGTAGGGCCTGTACCCACAGTCCTCGTCTCAAGTATCCGTTCCTGTCCTGGGAAGCTGGCTTCCGTTTCCCCTTACGTAACACTCATACACACAGAAAAAAAAGAGCCATTGATAAGAGCGATAAGGCCATTTTTCATTTTCCCTTTCTCAGCATTGTTAGACTTTGGTGTGTCAGAAATTTGCTTTCAACTTTTTCTGGCTTGAGTCATGACACCGAGGATTCTCAGTAGAGTCCAACAGACGTTTTTGTCATTTGCAGAGGGGTCCTTGTGCATGTGATATTATTGTTTCTCCTATGTGCAAAAGAAACTGTTTTGGCCATTGTATACTAATGTTTCTAACTTTTTGTTTACAGCTTTTTGACCTTAGAGAATATTTGAGGCATTTAAAGGAAGTCTTCGGTTTATAGGAAAGAAATCTTCCATGTGTAGGCTGCCTGAGTTTGAAGTAAGGACCTTTTTATCTTCTTCAGTTATCGCAGAAATTCAGAAATTAGTTTACCCTTTGTTGAGCTTTTGTTAAATACTAATTTGTTTTGAGAGCTGATTTTCAGTTAGTATTACCAACACAGGCCCTAGATACGGTGAGGTAATGTGACCTCTACGTGCAAAGTGAAAGCCCTGCTAATCTAAAGCAGTCCTTGGAGAGGCCTGAAACCCCTTACATGTCAACAGAAACTAGCCTGCTGAGCTTAGTATTTAACTGTCTCGGTTTGGCAAGCCAGTGTGGTGCCATTGCTGCTGGGTGTTTGATTAACTTAACTAAAGGACTCCCAGATAAATCTGCAGCCTCGTACCTGACCAAGGCTCTAGGCTCACAGTGCTGTACTTGTCATTTGATTTACAGAGTGGACTGTGTTTCTTTTTAGGCCTTACCGCACAGAAAGTACAGTCAGTAGAAATAACAGGAGGTTTGCTCAGTGTGCTATAATTTTTATTTTTATTTTTTTTTGCACCATATTCTACCTTAGCAAATAAAGCGAGTGAGCTAATCTTGACGAGTGCTCAGGGAGGGCTGCCGTTGCCATCCTCACTCTCTTCACACTGCAGCGCAGCACCACTCTCCACCAATAGGGCCATTCATTCAGCTCGGGGCAAAGGGTTAGAGCAACAAATAAAGAGCGTGCAATGCCATTAAAAATGTATGGAATGCCCAACTGTTAGTTTAGCATTTTAGTGTGCCTCCCCTCAAAGCTGAGAGGGGGAACAATCCTCCCATTTGAGCCGGGCTCCGTAAATGTGCTAGTCTTGCATCCACAACTGGCATAGAGTAGCGAAGGAGGTGCCAGTTGTGGATGCTGTTTTTATTTTCTGACCATTTCACCCACAATTATAAATCCAGACACTGGCCAAGGCCGGCTATGATTTAGGCCAGCCTGCG
>VOQK01038026.1:0-13958 GCA_015052645.1 Benitochromis conjunctus
ATTTTCCCAGTTGAACTAATGTCCATCACTGGTCAGCCGGTGTTAGGTTTATTGGATATGAAGTTGTCATTTGATATAACTGCTTTCATATAACTAATACGCTTAATAGTACATATATGTGATTAGCTTTAACATTACTTATATATTGAACTCTCCAGGACCCTGTGTGAAACAGGATGTTCCAGTATTCTTTGTTTAGTTTTGTGTGTCTTGCCTTCCACAGCTAGGACCTGTGTATGATGAGAGAAGCCATACAAGGAAGTTGTGGAAGGCTTTCAGAAGTGCCTGTGAAAACATGTTATTGTAGGTTCCCATACCATAATGGCAGACTGGGCCCCAGACACATTCGTCACACATGCCATATATGTACGCTCACAGTTAAACATTTCCATAACAGGAAAAGAGTTTTCTGAATGTTTAATGACTGTGATGTATGTTATCATTTGCATATTCATGAAATGGGTAATAAAAGGAGACGCGGTGGAGGGTGATACCAGAGTTGATATGATGAAGGTGATCAACCCTTCGCGTGAGCTCCGTGAAAGACAAAAGCTTTTGCCTCGAGTCTTGATTCAGAGCACAGTTCGGGGGTCTGGGTCATTCCAGCGGGGTTTGTGATTAGGGAAACCCAACATTCAATGGTCCTTTGAGGCTGGAGCCGCGCGCTTTTTCCTCCAGCCATAGACGACATGACCTGCTGAAATCTGACGTCAGCCAGAATTCTGGGAATCCTGCAGAAAGCCCTGGGATGTTAAAATTCGTCACCAGGCCAGTGGCCGTGTCAGCGCTCTTCTCTGGTGGTGGACAGACCAACGTTGTGCGTGAATCAACACAGAGTAAGTAATCAGAGAGCGCCTCTGTAACTATGTGTGTGTTTGGGCCTGTTTCACTGTATTACTTACGGTAGTCAGGAACTACAAGACTTCCGTGTGCACAACGGAAAGGTCTAACACCGTAGAAATCTTTGTTTGGAACAAAGTTGCAGGTGGCCTGCGTTGTGTCTGGGACACAAGGAACGGTATTCCTAAGTCTCTGTTTGGAACAGAGCCACAGTTGGACTGTGTAGAGTCGCGCGTCTGGGACGGCGCGTAATAAGGAAACAGGCCCAGAGAGTGAGTGTATTGTGTGAATGAGTGCAAAACAAGCACGTAGCCTGTAGCACTGTGTGTTGTGTGAAATAAAACAAGTAAGACTGCCTTTGAGAGGATGAAAAGTTCTGGAGGAATTTTCACCAGGCAGCACGTAGTTTATAGGGTTGCAAACTTGTGGTTGGAAGGCTAATTGTAAGTGTGATTGCTAACTCAGAGAAAAGAGTTGAGAGAGAGAGAGAGAGAGAGAGACAGAGAGAGAGACCATAGAAGGGAAGACGAAAGTGCGTGAGAGATGAAAGGAGAGAGGAAGTTGTGCAGCAAACTAAGTTTAAGTTTCAGGAAGAACACCAACACCTATTTTACCCATAAAAAGAAATAGGAAACAGAAGCAACCTTAGCTAACAAATTCCCTGTCTAACTGCACATAATGGAGGTACGGCCTCATGGCAACGGCAGGTAAGATGGCGGCAGCTGCGCTCCTCTACCTGACCCTTTGTTAAGTTAGTTAATAAACTATAAATAATGCTTTATTTTTCATACAAATGCATGAAAGTTTGCGAGTTTGGTTGAAACATGAAAAAAAACAAAAAAGGACTGAAAGTGTGTGAATGTCTTGCCTCAACCTGAAAGTCTTTGTCTACCTGAAGCCTTTGTCTCCAGTTGGGGGCAGGGGTGATACTGCAGATCACCCAGCTGCCCTTACTGGACACAACAGGACAAAAGAAACTAAAAATTGATTGTGTGTTTGATGAGAATGAGTGATGATAAAAGTTATTTAAAGTAATGATAATATGAAGAGAGTTTTGTGTGTTTCTTCACCCTGACACAACTTAAATCTCACTTTTGGGTTTTAAAGAAAGGAGTTCAAAACTAAAAGGGCAGAGATGTTGTGATGAATAATCTAAATTTCTCAGTGTGTGAGTTGCATGTGAACAGACCTGGATCAAATCTCCACAAGCGAGCGGTTGGAGGAAAATAATAGGTTAAGATCATTAGAACACCCAGGCCGAATTTTGGCTGAATTGAATTGTTTTACAGCTTCACTTCCATGTGTCCTCATCCTGAGAAGCAAGCTCCAAGGAAGATTCTCCCTGAAGACAAAGAAATGCAGTTCCAGAGCAATGGCATGGACATCAAGAGCTAACAGCAGTATCCTGAACTGTGAGAGGTCCGGCAGCAGCAGCAATGTGTGCAAACGGCACCAGAATGGAGAAAACACCATCATCAGCATGGATGGATGAAGATGTGAGTTTCCAGCAAACTACAACTTCACTGTGTGAATGGACCTTGAGACCACTGTCAGGATTTGTGATCTGCCATGTTTGGAGCACAATGACAATGGAAGAGAAACACAGGACAAAGCTGAAGAAGAACTGCCACTGGACTGCTGCAAAGAAGTGGGAGAGAAGGGCACAATGAATGGACAGAGCACAGTGAATGGAGGACACATGAAGGAAGACTGTTTAGTTGGGAAACCAAATTGGGGTTTAGCAACCTGGGGAGAAAAAATTGACTGCTTGATGTGGAGGATTGAGAAAGAGTTTGGAGCATCGCAGAGAATGAAAGCTACACAAAACCAAATGACACACATAACATACACAAAAGTAGAATATGATTAATCCTACTAACACACATACATGTAATGAGACTCATGAAGACCAAATAATATTTTAAATATGCATTTCTGTTTATCATCTTGTCCAAGTTCACTTAGTGGGATGAGAAGTGATAAATAAACTAGTGGACTAGTATTATATTAGGAAAGATGATTGAATGATAGCAGAGGTGAACAGAATGCTGCAGAGAAGGTGTGAATGAGTGAGACTCTAATAGATGATGGAGTTTCTTATTTCGGATGTGTGTGAGAGAGGTTTATCATGACATATGCCTGGTTACATGAGAAAAAACTCAATAGTAATGGTAAATGGCCTGCATTTGTATAGCGCTTTACTCAGTCCCTAAGGACCCCAAAGCGCTTTACACTACAATCAGTCATTCACCCATTCACACACTGGTGATGGCAAGCTACATTGTAGCCACAGCTTGCTTGGTGCGCACTGACAGAGGCGAGGCTGCCGGACACTGGCGCCACCGGGCCCTCTGACCATCACCAGTAGGCAAACATGGGGTTAGTATCTTGCCCAAGGATACTTGGCATGTAGACTGGAGGAGCCTGGGATCGAACCACCGACCTTCCGGTGAGGAGGTGACCCGCTCTACCACCCCAGCTACAGCCACCCCGATAGTGAATAGTATATTTGTGTGGTGTGAAGTGTGTGACTGATGGATGAATGTGTGGGAATTTATTCAACTTATAAATTGTCTTTTATTACTAAGTTGAGCCTACCAATTAAGTTTGGTTTGATTTATTCTTTAAAAGGGAGAAGTGCTTGGACATGTCTTAAGTTAGGCCTTCCTGTTTCTGTTTATTTTTAAAGTGCACTGAGCTTTGTTTGACAATTTGTTTCTTTTTAAGCAGATCTGCAGAATTGGAATTCAAAAGCGCTACAAAGTTTTTGCGGAAAAGATCATACAGTGAGTTCTCCACATTACAAATGGGCTTTGGAGAAAGTCACTAATGTGGGACAAATCAATTGGTAAGTCCCTTTGTCTAAAAGGATTCAGCGAAGGAATCCATTCTAAATTATTTTTCTTTTTTGAAATGACGTCATATTGCTGCTAGCAGCAAACTCAAACGCAACGCGAGGTTCTGCTATCAGCAATAAGCAATAAACATAACGGGACTGACTGACTGACAATGGTGACAAAAGGTTGACTGACTTGACACCTATCTGTAATTTTGTGCCTACTTCTTTTAAAAAGTGGGGAGTATGTTGTATGTTGTGTTTGTGTTTACAGGAAAAGAAGATACCAGTGACATCACCATATGCAAAATTAAACTTGTTTACAGCATGCAGGAGATATAATGTGTATTTGTGCTAACATCTTCATCACTTTTTTCACAGCAGATGATGCATCAGATGATTTAATCACATGATCTAATGACATGATTTATAGCAGGACCCACAACTGAGTAATGTTTATTAACAGGGTTACAGGTCAGGAATGGACGACTCTAGAGAAGGAGCCTGAGATAACTAACAGACATAATCTTTTAAAACGTTTTCTTTTCAGGTGTTTTAAACTGTGTTGACACATGGCGAGGACCGTGTGGGAAAACAGGGGTTTTCCTGGAGGAGTGTGTTTTGTGTGGTTATGTTTAAATTTACAGGTACACTGACTGGAGTGTTAAGGAGAACACCCTGAAAGCAGAAGACTGAAACTGAGGTTTCAAATGGTCAAGGGAGAAGCAGAGACCATTTTCAGTGATAGTGGAGAACCCTGAGAGGACTGCGTGGAACAAAGGATGAAGGAGCGTGCCAAGCTTCCAACGGGACAACAGCACAAAGAGTGATGACACCATGACTGTAAACAGCACACAAACACAGCAGGAGTCATAATTCTGACTGGAAATGGCTGACAAGAATTTCCTACAGATGAACATCTAATGGAAGTGGTGTTCTGAAAAGAGGGGAATTGTAGTGAAATATCTTTGTCAGTGATCAGTGTGTGTGTGCCCCACACCCTCAGATCAGAAGGATCTCAGGAAATTGGGGTGGGGGAGCATTCACAAAGGAGCAATCCCACAGGAGTGGAGTCTTTTGTTCTCTGTGAGAGTAGGAGCAGAGACAAAAGATAACAAGGGAGTGTGAACTTTTTCCTGTGGGTAAGACAAAGAGGTGTGGAAACATCTGTGCTTTGCCTTTTGTTCTATTCAGCACAGGACAGCATGACATCTGTATCTGGGAGGACTACTGATAAGAGCCATAAAGGAGAAGTGCTGGCCCAGCCACAGTGGTTGGGGCATATCAGGTACTATTGCAGATGTATACAATAATGAAGATAACTGTCCACTTGAATGCATCAAGAAGGTAACATATTTCCAGGCCAATTTGGAGTTATGGATAAGTCCAGCTACAATCGGTAGACAACTTTTAGTGTTGTTTGGTCTCAAACTGGTGAAGAATCAACAATCTATAACTCATTTACAGTGGCTGAATATGTGTTACTTATCTTCTTGAATCTGTGACTGAGTGAGCTGACATGGAGTGGACTGAAATGGAGAAAAACTACATCCAGTACCCACATGGACTTTCAATAAAATATTGGACACATTTTCTTTTGGAAAAACTATTAATTCCTGTTCATGATCTATTCACAAACTACATAATTTGCTTGTTTGCAGGATACATCTAACTGTGTGTGAGATCATCAACAAGTAAAACATTAACTACATTCTCTTACAGAAATCAGATGGAGTGACGTGACAGAAGTCTGTATGTAGATGATGACTACATTGAAAATGTTAAACATAGAAGTAGCCTACAAAATGACAAACAGGAGGGATATGTGAGAGTGAATTGTTTAATATTGTCATTATTGTATGTTTAAAACTATGAACCTTAGTTTAACTGTAAGAACAAAGAAATTCTTTAGATTCCTTTGTCCTTTCACCCTGCCAGATGGCTGGGGGGAAGGTTGTAAAGCCAGCTGTGTAGAGACTGTTTCATGTAAGACTTCTGGTTGTTTCTTTGTAGATAAGAAATGTTTTACTTCCTGACTTTTATGGGTTATATCTGTGTTTACATTGGTTAGACTGTTTAAGGGTTAAACCATATGTGATTATATGGTCAGTAGGAAGTCACAGATCAACACACACACACATTCACACACATACACACGCACAGGGCTTTTGGCCACCATGCAGAGACGTGTCCCGTACACGTCTCTTAGTGGGGAACCTTCCTGAGCAAAATAGACTTTTGGAACACACCCTTGGTTTCCCACTTTCCATTAGTCGTCCCACATAGCTGTGCTTTCCCTAGTCTTATAAACAGTGATTCCTCATGGCTTTTGGTTTCCTGCTTCTGGACTGTAAGTTACACTGTCATTTCTGCAAATAAATGCTCAACTTTACGTTTCACCTTGGTCTTCTGCTTTCTGCTTGAGTCAAGAAGCAATCACACCATTCTGTGCAGCTCAGCCCGTGAAGAAACCTGGAAAGTTCTGTGCCTATATGTTCAACAAGGTGATACCAATTCCATCCATCCATTCGCTTCTGCTTATCCTTTTCAGGGTGTGATACCAATTATTACTATTATATGGCAGTTATATAGATCTTCCTCTACTAATAAGTGGAGAGGTATGAAAAAGCTGTTTTTTTTTTATTCTTACATTCCAGTAATTCAGATAATGCCTCCTCAGGATCACAAGTAGGATGAATGTTATTCTAAGTACAGTGTAGGAATAAAATTTAATTAACCAAACCCTGTTCTCCTTGCTTAGTAAATTATGGTAAATGGACTGCTACTCATAGTGCTTTTCTATTTAAGCACACAAAACACTTGAGTTCTTTGTCTCTTGAGAGACATAAGGCATTGACAAAATGTCTCCATCCCTACCCCTGGGCTATGTGTTGGGGCTTCCCCCACGTCAGATCCACTACAATTCAATGCCATGTTGTTTTGGGCCAACGTGGATTTTGTTTTACAGTTGGTTTCAGTCTTATAGTGGTCTTTGGTCAGTATACCACTAAATCTAGAGTATGTTGTATTCATTATGAGTATAATTCTTGGGATTTTAAAATTGATTAATGGAGCTTCAACAGCTAATTTAACAAATTCATAATAATTTCACCAGTTTTAAAAAACATTTTGCAAAACTAAATCAACGTTCAGAGCTGATTGAAACAGCAACACAAAGGAACAGAAGAAAGTGAGAAGTCAGGACAGATAAAACCATCTGCAGTGTGTTGTTCAGACACGGAAATAAAAAGAAACTCACAAGCATGCCGCTTAGCACATGCAAATGCAATCAACTGTTAAATATCATAAAAAATATCCTGCACACCCTCTGCACCAGACGAGCAGCAGAGCACGTTGTCTAAGAGACTGATTCAGCTCAGCTGCCAGATGGACAGATACAGAAAGCCTCACATAATTACTCTCTTCAGTTAATTACGTGTAGCAGGGAATGACGTGTTCTTTCAAGTTTCTCAAGTTAACAATTTATTTCAATTCAATTCAATTTTATTTATATAGCACCAAATCACAACAACAGTCGCCTCAAGGCCTTATTTCAACCCTGCATTCTTACAACATTTAACACACACTATTGACTGTCCATTATACTTTACTTTTGCATTGCTAAGCCACTTAATGCCATCTGATTTTTTTTAAACTAAATTTATTAAACTGTTCTGTTGTGATTTTGCTTTTCTAATTTTGAAGTGTACATATGTTTTTGTCATCTCTCTCTCTCTCATTCATACATATACATATATATATATATATATATATATATATATATATATATATATATATATATATATATATATATATATATATATATATATATATACATATATATATACATATATATATATACATATATATATATACACACATATATACATATATACACGCACACACATGAATAGTGTTCTTTTTGGTAAAAACAGGAAGTACATATTTAGTAATGATTAGTAATTTGCATATTTGCAATTCTATTACGCACATTGCAAACACACAGTGACTTTGCAAATAAATAACTTCTTCTCAACAACTTATCCTCACTTTGAACTGTGATTATTCACATTATATTATCATACTGACATTAATATTGGCAAAATTATTAGAGGGAGGGCGATTTCATTCAATTTTGTTTATATAGTACTAAATCACAGCACCAGTCACCTCAAGGCAAAGACCTTACAATAACAGAGAAAAAGTAATTTAATGACCCCCTATGAGCAAGCACTTGGTGACAGCAAAGGAAAAACTCCCTTTTAACAGAAACCTCCCAAAACCAGACTCGGGGAGGAGCAGCTAATCTGTGGTGACCAGTTGGGGGCGAGGGGAGAGAAACAGGACAAAACACCGACTGTGGAAGGGAGCTAGAGATTAGTCAGTGATTGCAAAGTGGTGTATAAAAACATAGTGACAGAAGGAGAAACACTTATGCCTACTGCAACATAACTAAAGGAGGATTCAGAGTTACCTGATCCAGGCGTCACTGTAAGCTTTATCGTAAAAGGAAAGTTTTAAGCCTAATCTTAAAAATACAGAGGGTGTCTGTCCCCAGAATCCAAACTGGAAGCTGGTTCCACAGAAGTGCGGCCTGAAAGCTGTAGGCTCTGCCTCCCATTCTCCTTTTAAATATCCTAGAAATCATAAGTAAACCAACACTCTGAGAGCAAAGGTCTAGGGAGTGATGCAATACTAAGAGGTTTTTAAGATAGGATGGGTCCTGATTATTCAAGACCTCGCATGTAAGGAAAAGGATTTTAAATTTGATTCTGGATTTAACAGAGAGCCTATGAAGAGAAGCCAATTTGGGAGAAATATAAATCTCTCTTTTTAGTCCCTGTCAGTACTCTCGCTGAAGCATTTTTTGATCAATTGAAAGGTTTTCAGGGAGTTTTTAGAACAACCTGATAATAATGAATTGCAATTCCAGCCTAGAAGTACTAAATACACAAACTGACTTTTTTAGCATCACATGAGAGGATGTTTCTAATTTTAGAGCTAATGATCAAATGCAAAAAAACAGTCCTACATATTTGTTTAATATGTGCAGTGAAACACATAAAAATAATATTCCTCACAGGGTTACTGGAGGCCAAGGTAATGCTATCTGGAGTAAGTACCTGGTTGGACATAATGTTGAGATGATGATTTTAGGGCTGAGTACAATAACCTTAGCTTTATCTAAATTTAGAAGCAGGAAATTAGAGTGCAAACTAGAACGCAGACATAGCTTATAAAATCAACAAGCGTTCAAAAAAAAAAGATGGATTTCTCAAGAAAATACAAATCCTATAAAATACGGGACTCGTGCTGCTCATCTATTATCTGTTGAAATTCTGTGAATCTGTGAAGTTTCACAATTAACTTCGTCAATCACTAACATTAAAGAACCTTTACCTAAACCGGTTGCTCAGTTAAGGGTGCCCAAGGTCTTTAAATCTCTGTTATGCCATCTACATTTCACTGCCACCGACACACCACACCAGATGTACTGAACTGCCTGAAGAAATCGGATGCATTCGCTTAATTTTATCTCCTCCCAGTGCCATTTTGTTCACCACAGTCCCCACAAGAAGAAGAAGAATCTATTTGGATTTAATGCTACTGAACTTCAAACTCTTTTTTTCTATAAATAATTGAAACACTTGGGAAATATTAGCAAATGGTTTATAAAATGCTAATATCGAGCTGTAAGACCTGTGTTTTTATGTACAATTTTGTATACCTCTGTAGTAGTATCCAGACACGTAAAGTCTTCATGAATGCACCTGATAACACAGGCTGGTGTGTATTAGCAGAATACCTTGGCACACAAAGCTGAGTACCCACCCTGGAGTGACACAGACACACCCCAAGGTTTCCATCAGCTGTTTCTGGGAATTTTATAGTCTCATTCATTGTTTGGTTCACTTACTAATGAAGGAGTACTATTTAACTCCTTGTTAGGTAAAGTCCTGATGACGTGAGCGTGACCTTAAAACTCCACTTAAGTTTCAGTGAAAGTTGGTAGACAGGCAAGATGTGGTTATCCGCGAATGCCAACATCCTGCCTATTTCACATTTGTGCTGTGCTTCTCCTAACTGTTATTTTCTCTAAAAGATATGTAACAAGAATACCCTCTTTGTTTTCAGGACGTTCTGAGGTGGCATCTGTGGTTTTGTTACGTCATGTTCATGCATCACTTTCTACCATCATCAAGGAAGTCAAGATAATCATGGCTTCCTCTGTTGTATTGCTTCTTATCTAAATTGGTGATTTCCAAATCCTTTCTGTTTGCACTATTGTGAAATAATTTCCAGATTATCAGAAGCACTATTTTTTTCCTGGAATTTATGGTATGCTACCTGGTAATGGATATCACAGAAGCTCATGTAAACCAGGAACAATATTTGTCATTCATTGTTCCCAGATTAATCCTGATGACATGATTCTTTGTCTTTTCCGCTAGCACAAGGGTGTCAAACATAAGGTCTGAGGGCTAGAATCGGCCTGGCAAAAGAGGATTTCTTTCAGAAAATGTGAAAGTGGGTATACACCTTGGACAGATTTGGTTACTGATCTGGACCTCCCCTATGGCCATTCACTAAAGTAATTATGTAATTGAAAAACAATTAAATGACAGGAAATGTTCAGCTTTTTACTATTTGCTATAGATTTATTTTTAATTTTTGTTGTCAAGGAAAAAAATGATTTAACAAAAATCTTCAGTTTTATATTTATAAGACAGTCTGTCTTGTAAGGTAGCTCAATGATCTGCCAGAACCTTTTCTACAATTTTAAACATTTATTTCTAACAACTTAAGTCCAAAGAGTCAATTTAGAACAGCAGTATTTCTTTATCATGTAGAAAAACTGAGATGTACAGTTGAAATTGCATGTGTTTCTTTTATTTTTTTTATTAAGCTATTTCACAGATTAAATGTGTGGTCAAACTTCTTTACCATAAAAGACAGGTGAGCTTTGCTGGTCACGCCTTGAGGTCACAGTTGTGATTTGGTGCTATATATATGAAGCCGGATTTCGTCTGATCCAGGTAATCTCAACACTAAGTTTTCTGTAGTAGAAAGGTGGTTCGCTTCTCACATATGTCGCCATGGTAACTCATGCTGGTTGACAGCACAACTAATGCTAATAACTTATGTAACTTACTATTCCTGGAAGATGTCTCAAACCTGTGCAACCAGATTATTCCAATAGGGTAAACAAGATTGTCATACTTTTTACTCTATGTTGTGTTGTGTGTTGGCTTTATTTTTGCAATAATTTCATAATTGCAACAAAAAAGTAATTAACTATCAATGAGACTCTTAGACAGGCAAAGTTGGTTGTCCCTATAGTTATCAATGGGTTTAAAAAGTAGTAGACATCAGTAATGTTTGTAATAAACACCTCCTCGTGCCTATTGTATTTAACAACTTGAATTTGAACCAGCGATCATTTTTGTGAATTATTCCACACGTGAACAGTGACATTCAGGAATTTACAGTGCAATGCAGTTTTAAAGCCATAAAACAAGTGAGATTCCCATGACTGTATTTTGAACTGATGTGTTATCAATGTCATTAAAGGCCAGAAGTTCCCTGTATCTTTTTAAAGGACAGTCTTTTTGTGCACGATTTTCCAACAAGTAATTTGTGCAGTAGTGAGCAAGTCAATGTTAACACGTGACAAGAAAAATGAACTACAGCCATATCAAACTGACTCTGAACTGCTCTCCAAGTCTTGAGGCATGCTCGATCATCCAGGAAAGGAAAGTCTCTGGAATTAATTGACTTTCAAGCTTGTTAGAATTGTACAAACTCTTCCTTTTTTCCATCTACTTTATCATGTTTAAACGCATTTCTGCAAAATATAAAACAAGAGGTTTTTCACTGTCGCACAAGGCCAAATTTAGCTGTGAGGAAGTATGGTAGTTTGAAAAAGGAAGAAAAAAATGAAGACAGGAAGCACAAACCAAAATGTGGTTAAATAGTGACATCACACGTGTACACCAGGCTGTTAAATGTCAGTTTGCTGCCTGCAGAAGATGCCTTGCATAAACATCACAAATGACTGTGAGCCATTTTCCACATACGCTTATAAAGTAAAACCTAAAACTGCACCTTATAAATATACATAGTTAAATCCAAAAGTAAAATATTGAATAAATGTCCATACTTTGAAATAAGTTTAATCTTTACTTGCTTCCTGTTGTGATTATGTTTGCTTCATAGGGTTCATAATGTGTCACTTTAAAAGCCATCACGCACATCCATCATGTTTTTCTATCTTGAATGATGATTTACATCCTTAAATGATTAAACGTGGCTTTGTGGTTGATATGTATTTCATACTGACCTTTTTTTAAGTGTCCCTGCTGCATAATTGGATTATGTGCAACTTCTAACTTAATGTGTTTCACATAAAGGCAGCTAAATGTATCACTTGGTACACAAAAGAAATGCATGACTCATGAGTGAGCGGCCCTTTGTTTTGATATATTTTCTATTAGCAGTAACTAACAGCAACACTAACAAGTAGGCTGTGACGTCAGAGTGATTTTGGCTTGACTTTACCTTTTTACATTTTTATACTGCATTGGTATTCAAGTGTCCTCTTATAAGAGATGTAAAATGCAATAAGGACTATTCTCCTTTTACCACACCAGCAAACGCTGAAGTTTACAGGCCCCTGTGATCTTATAATGATGGAGCTAAATCCAACTTGATTTTTCTTTTCCTCCACTGTTCAACCATTAACCCAAACTATCACGAATGAAGAGACTCCACTTAAGCACTACTTACAGTATAATTTGTCTCCTTTCCAAATAAAATACCCACGATACCCACCACTTATACTTATGCACTTATTAAAATTACCTATAGTTTAATTCTTTCTTCAATAACTTGAATCAGTATCCCCTTATTCTAGTGTATATAACACAACTAGTGTTATATACACTAGTGTAGTGTACTATTTTACCTGAAATTACAATGCAAAGAACTTTACCTACTTAATTTACCTAATACTTAGCAATATAAACAAGTGCCATATCATAAAGTGTTACCAATTTTTTTAGATTTCAAAGGTATGGCCATCTTTTAAATGACGTGTATGGCTAAGAAGTAACAAATGCGCATAAATGCAGTAGATCATTTTTGGTTCTTATAGAAGGTAAAGCGACTGCTGTGTCTCATTATGTCTCCATGTGAGATTCTGCAGTCAGTATTTGTGCGTTTAAAAAGCTTATTATAAATGTCGTGCTGTCATTTTCCAATCCCAGATCACAATCATAGCAGTTTCTGATAAAGTGAATGCTGCAGGGCCATTAGACCAGGGAAAGAAGATTGAACCCTTTTACTATAAAGGATTAAAAACAAGACTCTAGTTGGTTTTAGTGGGATTTCTTTGTCCACTATAAAAGGGGTAAAAGTCAGGATTATCTTGGAGCTAGCTTCCAGACAGCTAGCCTAAAAGATGGAGAAGAGGATTAGCGTACTGAGCACCGGCATACTTCAACACATTCGTCTCATTAATCTCCATCATATGGATGTATGAATGAATGAAGAAGGCCAAGAAAGGCTGTGAACGATGAATAGTTTGAATTTATTTCGCTGACCTACTCTGGCTACCGTTAAAAGTACAAATATAAAGCTTTATAATTCGTTATGCAAGCTATTTTTACCATTTAACTGGCTGCCTGGCTTAGTGTTGCATTTAGTTTTGTTTGTGGCTGTTGACCACCACCTGTCTTTTCCAGCTGTGTGTAATCATTTAATACTGCTCCTTGCTCTGTTTTCCCCTCTATGCTTTATCTGAAGACAGTGAGATGTGTACGGAAAGTACAAATTTTGCAACATGAGAGATGTAGAGTATTTGGAGCTATTCCAGAAATGAGCACTGCCTGAATATACCAGACTACACAGTTGAGAACAAACGTTCTCGACTATGCAAAACTACTGGATGCCTTCAGGTTTGATGAAATTCTTAGAACCGGTGCTTCTGATAAATGACAGACGTGCACACTCACTAGCTCCCTCCACTCTTCAGCAGATGCAAATTCAGGTAGGACACACCTCATAAAATAGTTTTAGCACAGTCACGGGATATATTGCACAAACAGGAAACCTTATTCTTCCTCTCTGAAACCATTTGAAGGCAGGATGCTCTTTACTGTGAGTTAACTTTTAATTAAAAATTATCTTGTTCCTTTTTAACTAGTAATTAAATGCCTCTGTAAAATCCTGTAATGCCAACTGTATCATATTTGATACAGGTTTTTTTTTTTTTTTTTTTTTC
>VOQK01038030.1:0-18364 GCA_015052645.1 Benitochromis conjunctus
TCTCTGGCTGCTGTGTCTGTGGGGATGGTGTTCGCTCTATGTTGTAGCGTCCTGATGACACCCAGTTTGTGCTCCAGTGGATGATGAGAGTCAAACCTTAAATACTGATCTTTATGTGTAGGTTTACGGTACACATCAGCTTTCATGAATCTGATGTGTTCATCGAGTTAATGTGATCTGTGAATTGTGAGACGTCTTGAGATTTGATTTTCACCCAGGTGTCATCCACATACCTGAACCAATGACTTGGTGGTGTCCCAGGGTAGGATAACAAAGCCCTCTTTTCCACTTCTTCATGTACAAATTGGCCACAATGGGTGAAACTGGGGAACCCATGGCACACCCATGTTTCTGCCTGTAGTGCTGACCCTTGTATGTGAAATAGGTGGAATTAAGACACAGTTCCACAAGCAAACACACTTGGTCGATGCTGAGAGTGGTCCTGTTGCTGAGGTTGGGGTCATCCTGTAATCTCTTACCAACTACCTCCAACGCTTCAGTGAAGAGAGATGTGACATCGTACGAGACCATTGTTTCATCTGCCTGGCATCTCTCACCTTCTCAACAAAATCCAAGGTGTTCTGGGTGTGGTGTTCAGAGCTGCCAACGGGTTGGGAAAGCCAGAAACTGTTACAGGTGACCGAGTTGATCATACAGACAAATGGTCTTAAATAACTTTTGGAGGTTTTCTGAAATAAAATGGGACAAACAAATAAGTTCCACAATATAAAAAAATGATAAATAAAATCAGGCCCAGAATAAATACATTTTTTGAATGTACCAGTGTCATCAGTCTAACTGATTTGCTGGTATTTTGGATCAAAGTCAGACTCATTAGACTGCAGTTTGCAGTCACAGCAGTTTCTGTATTTTCTTCCTCCACAGGTATGGAGCTGGAAGGAGACAGCTGATGCTGTCAGGTCTGGCTGATGTGAATATTCTTGGCCAGGTCACGCAGTGCTTTATCTTTGCTCACTGCATTGGCAGTTCAGGCTTTGTTTGACGAGATATGACAAAAAGAAATTAAAGGTTTCTGTTCCTCTCCACACTCGCCACGTCACTTCCTAATGGCCAATTTTTGGACCTGTATCCATTTACAGTCCCACCCTCTGCACAGCATAACAGCCATGTGTGTGGGATGGTACTGTGACAATATGTTTTGGAAAAGTATACAGTGGTCTATTGGCTTATTAATTAAGCATGTGATTTTTTCAGTATAAGATTTGTTCTCAGTCCCTTACTTTGATTTGACGTAACTGTGTGCTGTTATAATCGTCAGTGTTGCTTTAATCATTACACAAGTCTTTTTGGCACAGCCTCAAACCTTTCTGATTTGGGTTTTTGGATCTTCTCTCTATTCAAGTGGGTGGAAACAGACACACACACACAACACTAAATCTATTTCAAGAGTGTGACGTTGTGAGAGCTGCAAAAACATATCTTGGTGCAGCTTTTCACCAAGATCTTGGCTGTTCACATACTGGGAACTATCTCCAAGGTGATGTGCCTAATCTGATGCAGTTATTGTAGAGCATTTGTTTGTGGCTTAGCAGCTAAGAAGACTAGCAGAGATCCTTTACCACAGAGCTGAGACTGTCAAAGGGTGAGCTAACAGACCAATACTCTGCCACTGTCCTACAAATCCCGCAGAAGCGTTCCTTCACAGCGAACGAGGTCTTTCTTTGTAAGGACCTTTGACACACTGTTTCATCGATATCCAGGCCAAACCCCGGGAAGCCTGAACCATGAAATATTTGCCAACTGTAATTTTTTTAAATTGGAGTGTTTGTTGGACTTTCTGAAAATTATAAAAAATATTAAAAGTAAATATTGATTTGCATATATGAATTTTAATCTGTATTGTTTTGGTACATATGGCATTTTTGTGCAATTTATTGGGCTTTTATCTAATGAGATACACTTGGCTTTGCAGTGTTAAAAATTAATAATGCAATTAATAATATATGAATATCATTGTTGTTATGGTGTATTTATTTTCCAACATTTAGAAACATTTAGTATCGCTGTTTTAGTGGCTTTGGGAAGTAGCTGATGAAGAAAACAATCTAACATACAGTCTATTTGATTGTTAGTGGTTACACAATAGCACTGTAGGGCAAGAAATATGTCATCCATCAATATTATTTTATTACACATTATGAAACTTGAAGTTAATCACATAGGCTACATATTCTTTTAAATATGTTGTATAACTCACTTACAGCAAAAAACACTGAAAGCAATATTATTCACAGACATCTTAGACCCTAAGGCCTATTTGGCTGGAACATCTTATTAGAATAACAACACTAATGGTATATTTGGTATGATCACAACTGACATGTTGGATGACATGAAAATGAGTGTAATATAAATATTACACATTCATTACTAAGCAGTTCTAACAATCAAATGTTATACAAGCTTGAGAACTACTGAACCACCTCGACACTCGCACACCTGCGACCACAGTTCAATTCTTTACAGCCCCGAGAGAGTCCATGCATTTATTTTATGTTGAGCAACAGTTGCAAACCAAATGTAGATAAATTACACGTGGAAAGCAGTGTGTTATGGTTTGCAGAGCACATTTTGATTAGGAATGGAAGTTTAATTTAATGTTAATATTCAACATTATACCTGCTTTGATTTAAATTTACCCAACAGTTGCCACCTGCATGCGTTCACTATGTTAGACTTAAACCCTGTGAGTCTCCTGCTTCACTTTTTGTCTCATCCAGCAATAAGTCTCATATCACACTGCGAAAGTGCAGCAATCAGTCTAGACAGTGATTATTTCTTAGTTTTATACACATTAAATTTATGCAAACATTTGCTTTGTAATAGTCAAAGAGTACAAAAATGTTGACTGCCCTTTTAAGCAAAATACAGTCAGGAGCTTATTTTCACCGTCCACTGCATGAAACACCAAAACAAGTTTGTTGTTGTTAGATGCTTGCATATGCATACAGCATACGGTAGCATGCGTGTGTAAGCTGTTTGCAGGCCTCTTCATTTACTCTTAAAATGGTAAAATTGTCTATTTTTGCTGGAGTGGAGTGTTCCACACTCTTCTACCAGAAATTCTAAGAACCTATACAAAGCTGCCTGAGTTGATCTGTCGCTAGAAATAGCTCAACTGCAAAGGCAGGCATTCTTGCTTGTTTTGTTCAATGACATTCCCCAAACAAAAGCTGAAAAAGAAGCCTGTCTTCTTTAAGAGGGGAAACAAAATATGAGGATATCTTCCAAGAGGTGCCAGAGGGATCTGTCTCTCTTTCCTTTCCATCTCCCTGCCATGACCGGGAGGGGGTTTTCTGAGGAAAACAACAGTGCTGTCAACAGCTAGTGCAGTGAGCGCTAGAGGCCAATCGGAGGAGGAAGCAGCACTTAATGTAAGGGAATGGATTAGAGAGGCTGATTATGCCTCAGAGGTGAGAGCACAGCAAAGTGAAAGAAAGGAAAAGCCGGAGCAAGCGAGTGTTAATTTCTTTCAATATGAGCGTATTTCTAGGAGACCTATGTGCTTTTTGTGCTTAACAACAATGTGTTTGTTGGCAAACTAGGTTTTATATATAATGTATATGTTCATAAATCTGTTTGTGAGTTAATTATTGTCGATGCGGGTGTGTAAGCATGCATGTGCTAGCAAAAGCAAAAAGAAAGTTGGTTATAAACAAGCTTACATTCGTACTGTGTCTCTGCCTCAACTTGTGCTCGTGGAAAGGCAGACGTGTTCCTCCTGAGAGCTTCTGGATACAGTCTCGTCCCAGATATTGAAAGTGAGCTGCTAACTTGTCACTAACACAAACAAGCAGCAGCATGCAATGCTCACACTGCACTTTTTCTGTAAGAGCTTTGAAAAAGTTGCAGGAAAAAGTTAAAAAGTTAAATTCAGTGTTATGTTCTATAACAACATCTTTGATAAATGCTGCTGTTTAGTACCAAATACCATATAGAATCATAACACATGCTAACATTCATACATACAGCTATAGCTCTCCATGACAGCTGTCGCCCACTTGATAACCTGGGGAACGCTATCAGAGATATAACTTGAAATGTATTAGTTTAAATAAAGCAACTAAAACAACATGGATAAAATTTACATTCTTCCAAATACACAGGCAAAAAAACATGATCCTCTCATTGTTCTCCCTGAAAGTCAGGCAGCATGACATGTACATTGCTTTAAAGTACAGTGAGCCTATATTTGTGTTTTATATTATATTATAACAGAGGGCGTGTCCTACGCTCCTTCTCAACGCTATCAGTGACTTTTTGAAGGGAACTGTTTCATCGTTCATGCTAACATGGCAGGGACTTTAAAAGTGTGAAATCCTTTGAGGTGACTGTTGTTGTGAACTAGTGGTGACTAAATAAAACTGTCCTGAAATGACTAAGAATAAATGGAGAACAGGCTCGTTTCCTTCTGGCCCTTTACTCTTTTTGACATCAGCAAATGATATTTAAAAACAGATGACTCTCACATTTCCTCAGTGTAGCGCTACAGGTCGATGTTGACAAATGATGTTGCTGCCAATCAGATGCTTTCCAGATGGTGTTGACAAAATCCCCGACACCACTGGTTGAAATGCATTCCCAAATCATGACAGAGCCTCTACCGTGCTTTACGGGTGTTTGTAGGCGATGTGGTCACTCTACGGTCTCTATGCTGACCTCCTCATATTGTACAATAAACCATGTAAATCACAAACTTCAAATGTGGATCCATCCCTCCAAAAGGCCTGTTGCCAATCATTTTGAATTCAGTTCTTTTGTAATTTGGCAAATCTCAGCCCTTTCTTCCTGTTTCCCTTCCTTAAGGTGATGAGGGTTTCAGACAACAGCAGATCAACTGAAAGTCCATAACCATCTCTCAGGTCTTGTATCGGGGCTTTGCTGGATAAGGACATGAATTTCAGACACGGTTCGCCTGCTGTAGATTTTTGTTTTTTGTTTTTTAGGCTTCTGCTTTTCTTCTTCTTCTTCTTCTTCTTCTTCTTCTTCTTTTGTCCTTGACTTGTTCAGGTTTCTCTGTTTTTTTAAGGACAGACTGTACACCATACATATGCCAAGTATCTGACTTATAGCCCTTTGGGAATCTTCTTGTTGATGTAAAAAATCCCAACTTCATCTAAAGAAATTGCAGCAAATTAAGTATAAATGTAAAATTGTTTATGTATAGACACACCACTGATTCACCCCTTGAACTGATGCCTTTTTTATATCCTTGAATTATTCATAGGTCAGTGTTAAGTTGTTTAACAACCAAGCAAGATACTCTTCTGTAAATGGACAGGTACCAGACCAGACTGGAAATGAGTGAGAAAAAGAAAAACGTTGGGAAAACCTGGAGAAATATTAATCAAGACCACTTTAAAAAATACAGGAAAAGCTGCGTCCTTGGAGCAGAATAGAAATAAATACGGCTCGGCTCAAAACTTTTGCACAGTGCTTATGCTGGCCTCAGGCACTCACTGACCAAATTTTACAATTATCAGAAAATGAACGGACGCTTACCTGGATTTTCAGTCTCTGGTTACATACATAAGTGTACTGCTTTTTCAGAATGCATATCATTTGCATGAGATACTTCATTCACACTTACGTGACGCTTCCTCCGTTTTTCTGCATTTTCATCAAAAAACTCACCACCTCAGACTGCAATGCAAACCAATTCATTGCCACGTCAGCGATATTTGAAGAGTTTCATTATAAACACTGGTGGAAAGAAAATGTTGTTTTGTCATTTCTTACTGTGTGCTCCAAAACCACATCAGTCATGTCGGTGTTTATTAGCTGAAAGTAAAATACAATAAACAACTTAAATGTTTCTTCAAGGGACCAAAAAGCTTACACGAGGCGATAGAAAAGTAAACGAATATTATTTCTGTGGCGGTGTTATACTTCCTAAGCTTGTAGTTCACTGAGCACAGGCCAATCCCTCCAGCAGGCCTGCTCTGCACTCTGGTATTCCTGAGAGCTAGTCTGGCCTGGGGTCAGCACCGTAGCCCTTTGAATAGCTTTGTCATCATCAATTACTAAATCATCTGTGATTAAACGAACTACGACGTCATTGCTCTGAAAAAGAAGTGATTGTTCTATTTATAGATAGATTATCAGTTTCTGATCTGGTGTAAATTATCAGTTCCCAGAGAAAGCACCAACTCTTACAGCTAACTAAACACGTTTACTGCAATTAGCGATTATTATTGACATGTGTAGGGATTGTTTAGAGGGCATTGCTTTCTTATAAATAAATACTATAAATAAAGTCGATGAAATCAACACTTGATCTATTTGGCCCGTGCAAAAAGGTCAGCCAAGCTTTAAAAGCCCAGTTTTTGCAAATGCTAAACATTGACCGCTTATATCTATTTTTCTTTTCTTCATTCGAGCTTCCTTTTCATGTCTATTATTCAGCACCCCTCACCTAAACACATTACTTACACTGCTCCTTCTACTTTACTCATTTTTCATATAATGCTTGCTTTTTATTTGAAAAATGGAGGGAGAGAGTGTTTGTGTGTGTGTTCGTGCATATACGTGTGGGTAGTGGTGGTGGAGACCTCAGGGGGTACCCAAGGCTAGAGAGAATGTAAGCACAGCATGAGTAATGAAATAATGAGTGAAATATAAAAGGACAAGGCAGGCCGTGCTCTCTCTATCCGGGGGCCGACAGGTGTTTGCCGGCGCACCGGTGCAGAATCCATTTGAAGGCTGTCAGAGGATGGCTGCCGAGAAGTGAATGTGCTTTAATTACAAGTTGTTCACACCGAGACGTTGCTTTAGCCCTCGCTCATGTGCCTCCTACAAAATGTAAATGTGTAGGTATGTGGCCTGCCTCACATCTTTCAGTTTCAAACAGAATTCTTTCTTAAGTGCATTTTTAATGATCCAAAATATGAGAAATGCTATACGGACTGGAGAGTGCCTTGTGGTCAGCATTCACTTTATAGACAGGGGGTAAAAAGTTTAAGTGACTGATGGTCATGGTAATGGTCTTCACCAACCAATGAACTGAAGCCATAAATACAATAATGGCATAGTGGAAGTGAAAGTAGTAACTGGTTAATTGTTAGGGAGCAGAAGGAGTGGTATATACAGGGACTGGGGGTGTTCGTCATCTTGCACTTAAAGGCAAAAATAATGGATTTTTAATTCAAAGGCACACTGGGCCTAAAACAAAGGTCTGTTTCTTCCCGTCTCTATTGATACGTTTTTACTTCTCTGTTCATGTATTTAGATGCAGGTAATTTATCAACAGCCATTATTAGCTGCCACTGTGATAATGGCAATTGTTTCTCCAGCAGCTGTTCGTTTCCTCTCCCCGTGTGTCCTTTTCACCAGACTGAGAGATCTACTTGGGGATATCTTGGAAAATAATTTGTAATTGTCCTCAATTTGACATTTGAATCAACCTTAATTCAAATTTCTGCAAGGAGGTAACCCAAACTTACCTCAACAGAGGCTGATGTACATGCATGTATGCAGAGGTGAAACATTCAAATTTCATCCCGTGGATGGACGGTGTAGTAAAGCTATTAATACTGTACTATTCATTTTTCTTGTTCTTTCACAGAAAAAATGAAGTATGTACAGGCATTCACAAATGTGTTCAGGCCTTGGGGAAGATCACATTTATGTTTAAATTGAATTCAATAGTAATTGCAGTAGGAAAACACAGTCCACCATCTGTCTGCATAATGCTTTGTGAAATGTTGGGCTTGCATATAAATAGACAGTAACACAACTTTCTGTTCTCACAGCTGTTTCATTGGTTGATGGTTTGTTGGTCTTTGTGCCTTTAGGTTTGTTTTCAGCAACTTAAATGCATGCAGAGCTGTGCTGGCACCGGTTTGTCTGATTTGTCATTGCAGAATATACATTTCTTATCTGCTAAAGTCCTGTACTGGTTTTGCACTATGTTTAGACTCATTATGTGTTTTTTTTTCTGCATAGTGTGATCTAGTTCACTTTGCTACATTTGGTCAAATACAAGTGTCAGTAAAGTTTTGTGTTGGTTAATTTATGTTGAACATGTAAAGAGTATAAAGAGTGATAAACACACTCTGGTCTCGCTCCACATTTGCTCATAGTTTAGCTTTGAGAACCGGACTGGGAAGAAGTGCACTCATAGTTAATCCCAGCCTTTCCCCATAAGCCATCAGTTATCAACGTTTCTTATTGATTTACAGTGCTCTGAAAAAATACCTGCCCCCGTCTTCTATTTTTTCTTTGGATTGTTTCACGTCTTAGATACTAAAACAAATTTTAATATTAGACAAAAAAACCCAAACCTGAGTAAAGAGTAACGCGGGTGAATCAACAGCTTACAAGTTCTTCATGTCAGTTTGTGAATGCAGTCAGCCCCGTTGGAGGGAATGGTGTGTATGTGTGTGATTGTTTACTTGCCTTACTCAAGGACATCTCAGGTGGCCAGTAAATGACGAGAGAAAATAAGGAAGCTAATTACCATTTCCTGCATAAATAAACTGTTTATGATGTTTCACAACTACCCTGACTTTCTAAGCCCTTTTCTAAACTCTATGTGCATGTCCACCAAATTAGAAAGATCATTAGCAAAGCCGCTACCTGTCCACAATTTCAGTCCTGTTGCTCTGCTTTCTCGCCCCCTCTTTCTGATTCGAAAATGAACTCCTTGGATACATAATCAAATTGTAACAATGGTTTACAGTTAATGCTGAAATCTCTGATTCCATATAGGTAAGCTAAGATATTCAAGGTATCTTGTTAGAAAAGCAGCAAAGGAGTTTCTGTTTCCTCACACACAGAAGGAAAGAGGTCATGAATTTATATGAGTTTCAATAGCAATGAAGCACATTTGAGCATTGCCAGTGCCAGGTTTACCAGGGCGAGGCCCGGACGACACAGTAATTTTATGGGTTCATCCAAAGCTAGTGGGGTGTAAAATAGACTGTGGCGATAGACCAAACACACTCAGTGGCAGCCCTTGTGTCTCCACTAGGCTCTGAAATCATACTAAGGATAACAATGAGCTGTGGAGCTGCACACAAAGTCACAGCAACCTCAGAGAGTATGTGTGATTTTCTTTACATGTGCACTCAAGGACACTTTTCAAAGCAGATTGCTAAATTAAAGAAATTAAGTATTTTAGCATCATAGGCAGGCACAATATATGAAAACATTGCTGTTCTTTTAATGGCTGACGTGGAAAGTTGTTGAAGAAACGGCTCAAATCTGATCAAGAGCTAAAATGTAAATGAAGCCTTTCAGCTAGCATTTCCACTGCTTACAAAAAACCACCACAAGTGTCAGTGACTGCACGTGGAATCAAAGTAGGTAGGAAAATAACTGGCCGTGAAAAAGAATAGTTAAAATTACAGCCAGTAACTGTCATACTGGTTAGGTACTTCTACAAAAGCCAGTTATATCCAAATCTGTAATTGTCTTTTAGATAAACCTATATCCTAACAGAAGGGATGAGTCTGGCTTAATGCTCACCTTTGTGTCCAATGTCATCCTGCACTGAGTTAGACAGTCACAAAGATAGGAGAATTATGATATAAAAGTAAGATCACATATTTATATTATTATTATTATTATTATAGTGGAAACCTGACTGTTCTTTGCAGTTATATTTAGGCCTACAAACGTCTAAATTGCTATGCAGTGACTCATAAGCCTTCAAAACTGGACAGTCTGGATGGTATCTGATAACTTCAAAGTTCACTGGCTGATAGGCAACATGCACCTTAGCCTCCCCTATCTGATCCACTGTGCTGAAATACAGTCCCATGATAATGCTGCTTAGCTTGGAGCTTAGGATGAAAGGATTCATTGCAGGCATCCAGTATCTGAGGGAGAGCCAGAACAAATCCACAACATGTCAGACATGTCTCAAAGAATCTCAAAGAAAAGAGTCCAGTTGTTCACTTTTGGGGACTTTCTGCTTGTGTGTGAATTCTCTATGTGATCTTTTGGTGCCACCACCTTATTATGAAACCTGAAAGTGTTTAGGGTTAGTGTTCATCAATGCACTGATTCTGTGATGGAATCAGCATTTTTGTAATTATTCAAAAATACTCAACAAGTGCTATACAAAGTAACAAAAAGAAGGTAATGTCACATTTCTTCTGCAGCCTAAACTGTGGTTCTAGAAATGTTAATAGAGTCTGCACAGCTGTATGGTGTAAGGACATCACCAGGTTATCCAAAATGTAAATGATGTGTTCACGGTCATTCCTTTCTTCTGTTGAATTGTGATTTGGCAGAAAAGTTTAAATCTGTATATCAGTTTAGACTTTGCCTGTTTCTCTCACACTTAATCATAATATTGTCCACATGTCTTCTTGCTGCTCATTTTCCATTGATTTCTTTCCTTAATAATCCCACTGCATGGTAAGCAGGCTTGCTGGTCAATTAAGCACTTGCATTTGATGGGAAGGGTTTTAATGGTAAGTGAGAAAATTGAGCTATAACTGAAGCTACACCGATTATAGCAGGTGATTTGGTGCCTGGTACGAGGGTCCCTCTCATATAGTGGCTCCACCCTGTTTCTATAACAAACATTATATAAAACAGTAAAACAAAGTTTTTCAGTCTAAAGTTCTGACTTGGTTGGAAGCTTAAGCATGTTTATAACTACAGCATTTGTTGCAGTATAGATCAGTCTGTCTTGTAGTTCATTAAAGCAAGATTTTTAGATTCATTTGGATTTTAGTTTGAGTGAATTGTTAAACAGCATAACTACCATAAATGTCATGATATACCACAGTTCAGAAGGCTGCTGACTTCACAGTTATCCAGATGACAATCACTGAGACTCTCCACGAGGAGGATAATCCACACAAGTCACTGCAACACGTTTGGCTGTATGCATATTAACTGAAAGTTTACTGGAAAGGAAATATTTGGTGAAAAGGTGCAAAAGCACCAGCGATGACTGCAACCTTAAAGGGATTATTGAGAAAGGTCATTTCAAGAACTTGGGAGTGCTTTAAGGATTGAGGCTGTGCATCAAAAGCCACCATCCACAGACATCTTCAGCAAAGAGAATCTCACTGGTGCATCCCACCACCATATTGTCAGGGGAGAAGATGAACCCCCCGACCAAGAAATGGATGAGCTGAAGCCTGCTGTCAAAGCAACCTGGGCTTCACAAATTGACCTCCATGCCACGCCCTGTTCATGTAGTTATTTATGGTAAAGGAGGCCCATCAAATATTCAGTATACAAATAATAATTTTGGTTATTTCTGTAAATTCTCTTTTTGTTTATCCTAGGAAATAATAATCTGAGATACTGCATTTCTGATTTTTCACAAGTTGTAAGCTCATTAAAAATAAAACAAAGTTTAGTAGTAGAAAAGCTTACCTTTATGAATTAAATTACAAAAACAATAACCTGATCATATCCATGGTATTCAATTTTTTGGCAATGCACTAATATTGTATGTAATTACTAATGGTCCATTTTAAAGTGCTTCAGCAATACATTTATCAATATCATGAAGGCGTCTCTCCACGTTTCTTTCCACGTTTCTTTGAGCATCGAATGAACAAAGTGAGGCCTACAAGTCACTTCAGACAGACAGCTCAAAATGACTTTGCCACACACATGGCATGCTCAGCTCTCTCCTCATATCCAGTCTGGTTTGAAGTGTCTTTCACTCAGCAGTGCCGCTGCTGTAATGCTGACTATGAGCACTACTGCATCATCACAGCTGCCACACACACAGTACTTTTCAATCAGCCCAACAGCGTGCATGTGGGTTCTGCAAAGCACTAGTTTAGTACACTAGTACATCAGTACTGTTAGTGATGTATGTGCACTGTAATGATGAGTTCTGATGAAGCCGTAGCTCCTGTAGTCACCATGTTAGCAGCAGCATCAAGTTCTTTTAACATGCATGTTCCAACTCACTTTTATTTTTCACCATTGAATTCACAGTGACTGAATGAAAAAAACAAGACCTCATGTTACTGATAGTTCAAATGGAGATGATGCGTTCAACATTTTCTCTGAAGCTTTTCCAGTTCTGTGCAAAAGTCTTGAAACACCCCTCATACATCTATGTGTGCTCGTTGCCAGAAAAATGGGGAAATTAGCGAGTTGTTGAAATAAATGAGCTTGAAGGTCAGTGTTGGTATGACCAACTTTGCTGTTCGACTCTTAGTGTGTAGGAATCGTCCTCCAGGCGTCCTCCATGGCATTCAAAGCTATTCTTTGGATGTCGCCTGCCTTTAGTTCTGTTTTCTCTCGTGATGATCCCACTCTGCTGCAATATTTGGAGGTCCATTTTGTGGGGAGGCCAATCCATGAATGAAGATGTCCCATTGTATGTTTTCTATCCAAGCATGTTCACAAAGTGTTAGAAGTGTGTTTGGGATGCTGAAAATTAAAGCTAATTAGCCGTGTTGCAGGTAGCTGAACAGTACAGTAACTGTTCGTCTCTCAGGTCCTGTACGTGTGTGTTTCTTATGGCTATCATGGCAGATACCGCTCATCTGGTGTAGATAACTTTTGGGGCCTGCACGTCTTCTTTTTGTCTCCCGTTTTTGTTAGTTTGACTAATTGCTCTCTGAGGAATCAGTTTATTCATGCAAATTACTGTTTTATGCCTGTCAAACTTTCTGTGACATTTTATGAGGATAAAACAATCAAACTTTGTTCTGTGATCTGTTATTAACACTGTTAATACTGGTTCTACCCTTGAGTTAGGTGTATTTTTACTCTTGAAAGATTCATGGGTTAATGTTAAGTGCTTTGCAAACACAATGAAAATAATTAGATAATTTGGCCAGTGTCCAAAGCAGCGTTGAAAGACCATCATAAAGCCTAAAAATCTATTGTTCACAAACACTTCACAAAGTCCATTTTTTTAGCAAAATATTAATGTGGCTCAAACGTTTCCTCGGGACTGGAGATATTCATATGCAATGTTTGTTTACACCACTCATAAAATGCACATTGGAACAAAGTTAAACAACAAAAACAGACAGGTTATTTTATGGAGGAAAGCTATCAGGAGGGGTTTAAAATAAAGTGTTATAAGGTTATCAAAAACAACAATTAAATAAAAAGAAAATGTCACACAATAAAAAGAAAGCAAATAAAAGTTGATAAGGGGGACACATGCAATAGAGAAGGCTATTAAAATGTACAAGTGCCACACAGAAAAGGCAATCAAAAACACACACACATGCACACACAT
The DNA here is from genome assembly GCA_015052645.1 of Benitochromis conjunctus. NCBI lineage: Eukaryota > Metazoa > Chordata > Actinopteri > Cichliformes > Cichlidae > Benitochromis > Benitochromis conjunctus. The sequence continues at coordinate 13,202 of VOQK01038030.1, forward strand.
ACACACACATACACACACGAAATCCTGACTTGATCTGAGTCGCTAATGCAGGGATTCAGGCATCGTTCACATTAATTGTCACTGGTTACAATAAAGTTGCCTGTCACAGTAAAGCTGCTCCGGAGCCACAAGTGTTTCTATCTTCTATGCCTAACCAGCTATTGTTGCCAGGCAACGACAACCATTTGCCGTTGTATGACATCTTGAGGTCATTTGCATTATTTATGTGGGCTTCTTGATTTCATTTACATAAAAGTAAGAATTCCATCCTAATATATGTATTTCAGCCATAAAAGCAAAAATAAACCACAAACGTGAAACGTGAGAAACCTGCACTCTAAAACACGTCCCCTTCAGAGAAACATAAAAAGGAAAACATCATCCGTTTGCCTTTACATCCTTTCGTGACGTCCTCCTTTGGACATCAAACATTTTTAAGGTGATAGCATTCAGAGTTGAACCGTATATTTTCTCTTCACGTGCAGCAGTGTGTATCTGAGAACAGCTGTGAGCAGGAGAGGAAACTGGCAAGGACAACATACGTGTCCAAATCTGATTTCTTTTATTCCAAATTTAGAATAAAAATGATGAAATAAAGGAGGAAATATAGATTAATGTGACCCGCTGTGTTGCAATGCGGCAATGCAAAGGATTGAGAAGCACCAAAGGTAACATGATATCACTGGTTGCATACTCACGCTGGGAAAAGGACGTGGTGACAGCCATCGTGATCAGACTAAACATGCTCGTGTTCTAGCTACGCCAGAAAGAGAATCAGTATACAGCAAGCATGTTGACATGTGTAGGACGTAATGATAAGACTGACTCAATTTAACTGGTAAAGAACTTTAATGATCCATAAAATAACTTGTAAATAAATTTGATCATAATGCAATAAATAGATAGACTGGGGCCCGGTGGCACACGGCTGTGGTGGCTGAGGTGTTGCCGGGTGGTTCCCGGGAGCCCAGCGTCCTGGAGCTTTGTCCTGAGAGCATGCTGGGGCAGCCAGCCTTTGGTGTAGGCGGCTTCCCAGTGCCTCTCGTCTACTGGGACCATTGTTCTTTGGTCATAGAGGCTGTGCCCGGGCTTTCCTCTTCCTCCTGTAAGTGTGGCCATGCAGTCCACTTTGGGACATGTGGACTCAGGTCTTCTGTTTAAGGTGCTGCGAGGGGGCATTGTTGATCCCGACTTTGCACCCTCATTATCAAGTACACTTCTTGACAAATATACACACACGACACACAAACTTGTATGTTTGTTTGTGTAATACACATTTGATTTTTCTCGTTAGCTTTTTGACTGTGTTTGGTTACCAGATGCAGCCGTTGGTCACCCGCTGTGCTCGGGTCATTGCTCTCCTCTCTTCTTTCTTCTGCCCACCTGTCATCCTCGGCATTATTGCACAATACATACATTAATGTGAATAATGAGTGTGATAAAGGACTCGACACACACAGGATTACCGTGCTCATGCAAGTATTTATTTGTGTTTCAGCAGCTGATTCTGTTGTTTGGGCACAGGGTACACGGGACACAGTCACTCCCTAGCTGCTCCATTCATCCTTCCCCTCCGTCTCCGCCGTCACTATAGAGAGGAGAAAGGATCATTAAGCTGAGCACACACACCTGCCCTCTCTGCCACACCTCAGCACCGCCCTGAGAGCTCACTGTACCGCCCCTCCACTGCAGCAGGCCACAGACCACACCCCTGCCACAAACGTGTACAGCAGGTTTATGTCACACATAAACTAAGTTTTTAAAGTGTGTTTTAACCTAATTTCTTTTTTTAGCTTTTATGCATGTGAATGATTAAGTGAAGGTATAAAGTATAGAATTTGCTGTATGCTGCTGTATGCCTGTCAGTATTGTATTTAACTAAACGTGTCCCAGAGCATTTGGAGTAGTGTCTAGAGATGATTAATGATTGTTGACACAAACACAAACACTGGGAAGCACAGACAGAGTGAGACAGATGAGGCGATAGAAGCAGAGGGAGAAGCTCCAGTTAAATACCTCTGTATCAACATTGCAGACGCTGTGGATAATAGGCCTCTTAAGGACCTTCTCTCTCACCAAAACGGCCTCCCTGGAGGTTTGCGAGAGTACAATTTGTAAAGGAGAAACAGCGGTGAAGTGAAAAGGTAGACCAGTGGGTAATGCTGTTAAGTCCACATTATTTGACAATCCTTTAGCTCTCACACTTTATATTCTCCTTATGTTGCCAGGTAAAAACCGGCTAGCTTCTCCTTGTCACTTGGCTATGTGATGTCTAAATAGCTGAAACTATGCTGAATTAAGAGAAACTGCACCAGTGGAAACATATAGGTCCCCTGGCAGAGTGGAGGAGTGGGGATAAAATCACCTTATTTTATCGTACGCTCATGTTAAGAATGTCTTTGTGTTTAAACATGTAACAGGCAAACCTTCCTCTTTAGGACTGAAATGTCCCAGTTGTACACTGGAGGATTATAAAACAATGTAAATGGCATATTTACCTATAAATACTACAAAGCTTAAATGTGCTGATTTTGCATTGTCTCCACTCTCATTACTATTCTTATAAAATGTGGAATTCATTCATGGCCCATCGGTAATGTTAAATTATGACAACCTAAGGAGCAGGAGCAGTGAGATGATGTCATGCAAGCCAATCTTCCTTCCTCTCAGTTGAAGACAACAATGCCAACATGTCAGGGCAACATGGTGGTTCGGTGGGAACCTACAGGTTATGCATGTCAGGTTAACTGGCAATGTGTGTGTGATTGTCATGTTGTGTTAACCCCGGGGTAGACGGGGAACCAATTCAGGGTGTACCCCACTTGTTCCCCTGTGGCGAGCTAAGCTAATAAATAGTGACCATGCAGTGCAAACCTGTCGTTTCTTGTTTGACAAAATGAAGAAATAGCTGCTGAAAAATGCACACTATAGTAGGGAATTCTGGATTCTTTGTTAGTGTGGAAATAGGGCAACATAAGCATTAATTCATGACTATCTTGTGCTTGAATATCTTCAGACTTGAGCAAAGAGCACAGAGGTATCACCAGGTTATTACGGAGGCACCGTCTAGAGACGTTTGACTGATTCAGATCTCCAGTACTGCCAGCGGGCTCTACGGGGACCTATTGCATCCCAAAGTGAATTATTATGTTGTAACATGTTCCATCTGACAACTGCTGTTGTATCTGTACTTCCATTTTTCCATTAACTTTTAATTACCAAACCTGCTACAGGGGATCCATTTAATTATCAATTTCTCGGGATTTCATTAGTTGTGAAACCCTTGAATAATAGCCCATCCCCTTCCATCATTACCTGTCAGGAACATAGCATGCACAATGAATAGTTAGTGAAGACTTGATAGGAGAGTGTTCTCTGAAAAATAATGACAAATGGGTTTGATAATTAAACTGTTCTGACTCTGTCATCTGTCATGCTAAACATTTTACAGAAAATGTAAACACATACATGTTGCCTTTATGGCCTATTTGATCAATATCGCTGTATTTGCTAATGTACTTCCAAAACAAACGCGGTAAAAATATACCATATAATATCTAAACAGTGAAACAGAGGTGTAGCTGTAAAACATACTTTAAAAGGTTAGTTTGCGGTCAGACATTCCTGAAACATGTCAGATGATGCAGATGACTGACTCCACGATAAAAAGCCAATGAGAAGGTTCCAGATCTCGTGTCATGGATTGTCAACAAGCATCAGTCGCCTTTCTGCCACAAACGTTTAGAGGAAAACTGACTTACACTCTACGTGTACCAGACGTTTCTTCTTGTTAAAACTGAGTTTTACGAGTCACTTTGTAACGGCAAGCCTTAATTGGAACAGATACCAAAATGTAATTTAATTTTAGCAACTGAGCAGGTAAGTTTCTGTTTCACATCGACTGTTGAGCGATTACACTACAGCTGTTTCAGTCCAGGGATGCCCCTCATGCTCTGCAGACCCTGCTGTAGCTAGAAACAGATGAACACACTGATACTGCTATTCTTAGACCCATGCTAATAATCTAAGTAATCAGGAGAACTGGCTTTAGCAATGTTTTACCCATTCAAGGGAAACATGCCTCATCTTTCAAAGTACTGTGTCATAATGAGCAGGTTTATAATCAAAACACAGAGCTATGAGGCAGACAGCAGAAAACTACCGTTTCTGTAGGCGAGGTCGATCCAAAATACAAGTCCACCATGTGAAATGAATAACAAAGGTCCAACTACAGAAAAGTAAAGAGTCTTGCACACTAGTAACACACCAGGAGGACAAAAAGACGATCGAACAATTGTAAATGTTACTTATACACACAGTGTGAGCTAATCAGAGGAAGTGAACACGGCTGGGGGAAATCTGAGGTGGACAGAGTCTAGATAAGGAGGACGTAAATCTAAATGCAAAGAATAAAGACAATCCTCAAATGAATAATATAAACTAAGATCTCAAAAGCCAACTAACTCCTTATGTTTTTCATGAATGAAAGTTTCTTTTAATATGTATTTATTTGTTGTTGATTATCTGATGAATGATCGTCAGGGACTAGAAACAACAAAGAAACTCTTCTGGTTTATTGCGTGTTTAACACAAATGACTGTTTAAAGAATAAATTCTGTACCTTCCAGAGAAGGTACAGAACCAGGACTGAACTGCCAGCCATGCAGGATCTCCACAGACAGCGCTGCATGAGGAAGACGCAGCGGATCCTCTCTGATCCCAGCCACCCCAGCCACAGGCTGTTCACACTCCTGCCGTCCGGCAGGCGGTTCAGGAGCATCCAGTCCCGCACTACCAGACACAGGGACAGTTTTTACCCACAACCCATCAGGCTTTTGAACTGCTGACATTCCATACACACCACTACACACTCACTACAATTACAAGACTCTGCACACTGTCACTTCAATTTACTTATTGCACAACTTGTATAACCTGCAAATACTCTTGCACACACTTGTAAATACCAACTGGTCTTAAATGTAAATACCACTAAATTCTCTAATATTTAATATTTAATACTTTTTCCTCTCCTTTTATTGTTATTATCATTATTATTATTGTTATTATTATTATTATTATTATTATTATGACTACCACTGCTTATTTCTGTTATTGCTCATGTAAAGCTGAGGAGCACGAGCCAAAGAATTTCATTATGGA
>VOQK01038032.1:0-13324 GCA_015052645.1 Benitochromis conjunctus
AGGATCATATAGCACTACCATCATGCAAATGTTTGCAGTCTCACATTTATTTCTAAGGAAGCTGCGTGACGGATGACGTTAATCTTGCTTTTCCTGCTTCACCAGCGTACTCGGTTTAAGAACTGTCAGCTTATAGAAACACTGAAGCCCTGTGTGTAGAAATGGAAAATTCATTATTGTACAGGGTTTCAACCACATGTTTACGACATTACACCACCAGTGTATTAACTGCAGCATCAATCTCACAGCTTACTGACAGTGACGGGACTTTTCTTAATATTTTTCGACCACATCAGAATATGACTACGTTCTAATCCAGGACAGCATGTGAAAAGCAGAAGGCTCAGATGGCTGTACAGTCAGACCATGAAATATGATTCAGGGAAGCTGGTTTAATTTGTCACAGAGTGTGAACGCTTATCACAAAACACAGCATTTGTACTGCAAAGAAGATATTATGTAATTGGACACCTTCTATCAGATGGCTTTAAAAAGAAGACAGCAGGAGGAAGGATCCCTCTTCTAGGATCGGCATGCAATAATTTAGAGTAGAAAGCAATATGAATAGAGGAATTGAAATAGAGAAAATCACAATGCCAAAAATGTCAGTGCCAATAACAAGTTGAAGCATGTGTCTCTATGAAACTGATTTCATAAGATGTAAAAGATTTAAATTTGCTAATCAAAACATACTGACATTATAAATAATATGTCAAAAAAAAGCCAAATGTTTTCTGTCACATAAAAGGAAACAGCAAAGTGAAAGACTGAATACCGTATATCTTCCAATAGTAGCCCCGGCGTTTATTCAAAAAATTATTCGGCTGGCCCGGCGTTTAAAAGAGACCGGTGGTGGTTGGAGACCAGCTCTTATTCCCTTCTCAGACGGAATGGACATTTTGACTTTCTTCCTTCCTCGATAGCATGCGATGACAAAGCATTTTTGACACGAAAAGGTATTTGCCGTATGATTTACTGCAGGAGGGCGGTAGCCCAGATGGTACGAAAAGAGTAGTAGCGTACGGAAAAGGCGGTGGGTCATTGGAGATTGGCGTTTACAGACCGGCGCTTAAAGGAGACCGGCTACTATTGGAGTCCGACGTCTATTTGTCGCGACATACTTACAAACCCGGTGTTTATTAGAAACGGGCGTCAATAAGAGACAGGCCACTACTAGAAGATATACGGTAACATTTCAGTTTTACCTTTTCACAGTGGAATCTGCAGATGAGCTTTTCCTTTCTGTAGAAATCAAGACCTCAGTCATCACTTCAGGAGTTTGAATCTTGCATAGTAAAACAGACATTGATTTGATATTTGTAAGATATGTGATAAATAGCTTAGACATAAAGCCATAAACTTGAGCCCTTCATTACAAGGTTTCATCGGGTTGGTAAATGAGTAAGGCCAAAAAGGCAGTGAGAGGCACATCAAACTCTGCCTATTTTATTGTTAATAAGTATTATGGTGATGAGGGGGTGTCTAGACTGCAGCTGGCAATGATCAGTATCTTAGTGTATAAAATGATTTTGTTTTATCAGCAGTTCAAATGCAAAAATACTCAGTTTACTGTCACGTATGCGACAAAAAAGCAGTAAACCTTTTTATTGCATGAAAAATAATTCATGTTCTAAATACAGTGACATCAATAATTTTGTATTGATTCCGCTTATGGACTTATTTTTGACTGATTGTTAGTGTTCTAATTTCACTTTAAGGGGGGGGGTGGAAAGGCAAGGATCTCCTCAGTGATATCAGAATTTTCCCTGGAAAGTAAACGGAGCTTTCCTTCTTTTCTCAGCGCTTTAATTAAGTCCCTAATGGTGTCTGATCTAACCCTGCAGGAGCCAGTGAAGACAGAAGAAGGCCGAGACATGGCTGGTAGGATCAGCGCTTTTGGCTACTTGGAGTGTTCTGCCAAGACGAAGGATGGCGTGCGGGAGGTGTTTGAGATGGCCACAAGAGCAGCACTGCAGGTCCGCAAGCGCAAGAAGAGAAGTGGATGCACGGTGCTTTGAGCAGTCCAGACACCATCAAATCAGCCGACCAATTGGAGAAAAGTAACACATGAAAAAGGACAGACCTATTACCAAATGGATCTTTGTACTGTATCTCACATTTCATGACAAAGACAGGCAGATGAATTGAACATAAACAAACCTAACACAGGAAATGAACTATATTACATCTGTGGCTAGAAATTGATGTCTCCGTATTGATTTGCTTTTGTCCTTCCCAAAATCTGTCTTCACACTTTTTTCTTTTTTTAAACTTGGCTTTGGTAGGTGCACATTTGTATGCAATATTGTTCTTCACAAGCTTCTCGGGCAAGTGGCATCATTCTTGGCTTGTATAAATCTTTATGAGTAGTTCCCAGTCTCGTCCAGGCAGTTCTGTTTTACTGTAGCAGTAGTGATAGAGAATTAAAGGTTATATCTTTTGACCATAAGAGCTAGTGCCTTTTTTTAAGTTTGTACACCACCATCTGTTTGTCGGCGAGCTTGCATTTCGCCTGAGGACCCCTTCATTGTACTGTAGCTCATTTTACAGTGTTGTCATTGTGAAACCTGAGCAAAGCCATAACTAAAGGCTTTCAGTGTTCGTCAAGTCAAGCACAATGAATGGTTGCTTGTGTCACTTTTTGTTGGTATGAAACATCAGTTTCCTCTTCTCCATTATGAGCCCACTCACATCGAGGATAAAGACAGGCAGCTGCTTCTGTAATGTAATGTGTCAACAAAGGAGTGTGCTTCCCATTCTGCATAAAATTATTCACATTCACCCCTCGTAATTGTTGCTCGAAGCTAGATGGGAGGGGAGGGAGAGGTGGCCAACTGAGACGCAAGCCAATATGACTCAACTATGCACAATAGCTGTTAGGACCAACAGGGAGGTGACACGAGCGAAATCACATGTAGGCCACGGCCTGGTGAACCCTCCCTTGTTTGTTTATTATGAGTGACTGAGTTCAGCTCTTTTTGCTGCGTTAACTGGTTACACCCGTTATTGGAATCTTGTTTGTTATACTGGTTAGCCCAGTCATGGAAATCACGTCCTGTTAGCGTGGATGTTTCCAGTTGGACGACGTTCTTTACATGTCTGAGAAGAGCCACTGTGTGTGTGTGAGAGCAGTTTGGTTTTTTTCCTGGTGCCTTCTCTGTTCTGGTGTGCCTTTTTCGGTTGTTCTCTCCCAGACCAGATGGACTAGCTGCTGAATGTCAAGCTGATATTCACTGACAGGGTCAAGAGTGACCGTTCTGACATGTTTTTGTTTTTTTTTTCCCCAAGGCTTGGTTCTTTAAATAGATTGATGCATGGTAAAATGTGTTACTTGATGTGTGCCATCATCATTATAATTTTGTGTATTACACATCTTTATCTTGGCAGATGAGCAAAAGAACTTTGATTTAAGTTCGTGCATCGTGTGAAAATTACAAAGTGGTTCACTGAGAAAACATCTGTATGCAACCATTTCCTTTGATGTTTTACTTTTTCAAGATTTTTTTTTTTCCAGTTACAACCTATAGGATGGAACTTAAGCTCACTCTTTGAAATAATACTTAGTATTTAAGGGTGTAATTAAATTTCAGTTAACTAAGACATGTCAGACCGTCCTCTAGTATCTGTATTTGCTCATATCCTCACAGAATGCTCTAGTGAACTTCACCTGATGATGATGATGATAGCTTGATATTCTTGAAAGGCCCCCACCAACTGTCCTACAGCACACTCTTTCACACCTCTGTTGCTCATCCGTCTACTTAACATGTCCACTGGTTGCATGAAGGGTGGATTTTGAAAAATACGTGGCAAAACAATATCATCTGTGTTGCATGCAACCTTCTTACAATTCCAGTAAAAGCGCCAAACAAGTCTATATCTATTATTGTAAAACTGCGTGTAATGCAAATTTAAACCCTCTGCTGGTGAAGCACATAAATTATGCTTTAAATGAGTGGGCCAGGAAAGAGGCTACAGCTCAGACGAGGTGTTGTGATTGTTTTAGCCGACAAACGCACACAAGCAACGCACTAATGTTCAATCCACCCTCTAATCTTTAGAGGGTGGATGCTACTTTTAACTCGGGACTCTGTGCACTATTATGGACAACAAGCACACCATTTGGGCAAGGGTAAACATTCATATCTCTGCAACTTCTTATCGATGAAAACATTTCATGGTGGCATGGTGTTGGCGTGTCTTAGCAAGCTCTCACAAGGAATGCTTGGGAGTTAGAGATCGGCAGAGAGTTAACTTAACGATTGACAGCATTCCCGTAAAGCAGCGGAGGAGCTAGTGTAGAACATATCACTAAGAGCATGTACTATACTGCTGTTCATGTGTATGCTGATAATGTCCTGCTTAAAAAAAAAATAAAAAAAAAGTCCTTGCTATATTGATGCATGCATGAGAAATCATGGGTCTTTACAGTGCGCGCACATACAGAAGCACTAACATCGCACACCTGTTTGGGAACAGCTTCAGCTCAGTGTTGTGCAACTTCTCTCTCTCTCTCTCTCTCTGGAAGTATTTGAAATGAATAAAAGGATCCAGATTTCTATAAAAGCTCATTGTAATAATGCTTTGTAAACAGGAAGTGTTGTAGTGCACATTTGAGCTGAAGTGAACATGAACATTGTTAATAAAGTATTTTTGCGAATAGACAGACCAGCCTCCTCAGTCCATTCCTGAACAGGATGATGCTTTTTAAAGGAAACGATCGGGCACTACGGTGTAATATAATATACAGCAGGTCAAAAAGTCTATTTTTTTTATTTTTAAGTCTTGAATTGTCATAAGACAAACGGTGATAAATCAATGTAGTAAAATGATCGTCCATCCTTTTCCCATCCATAGGAAATTTTAGCTTGTGTACAACCATAGTTATGTTAACTGGACTAAATAAAAAGACCAAATAAGTGTAAAATGCCAAAATTAACCGCTTCATTTTGCCATTGTGATTAGAAACAGAACTGCACTTAAATATCCAAACTGCTCTTAAAAAGAGCTTGCTATGCACTCATATGGCTTTAAATCCTTCCATCACAGATGCTGTGGCCAAATTTATAGGAAATGTTAATGCTCATTTTTCCACCCAGGGTCCACAAACTGCTGAATGGCACTCTCCTCTGGCACAGGACCTACAACAAATGTAGAAAGACGGACAAAAACTTAGCAAAAGATTTTTTTTTAATTTTTTTTTTTTAAAGAATACTCACTGGGAAAATGTTTTATTCCAAATAGTTTTACATTTTAAGGTTTAAACCTGCAACTACTGACTGCAGCAAATAAAGTCTGGGAAAAAATGACACATGCAGCATACTCTGATTAAAAAACTGATGAGCCTACTCTCTGTTGCAGTCCTACTGAGACTAAAGCTGTACTAACTTTCAGAATCCATGTTGAGTTTCAGCGTCGCCAGTCTGGACACAATATCGTCTTCTCCTTCTGCGTCGCTGAAGTCAAATCCCGTGTAGCCCTTCTCCTTCACGCAGTAGCTGATAAACCTGTGAACAAAAAAAGCAAAAATGAAGGAAACGTGAGTGAGAAATGCTCAAGGAAAGTGCACTCCGGCATAAATGGGCAAAAACAGCCCAAAAACTTCAGAGTGGCAGCAAAGTGAACAATTTGAGGTTGTTTTTGCTAAGAATGAGGTTTCACTTTCAGTAATCACTGTTTATTTAGCATCTCCAAACTCTGCGAAAACATCTTGCCTTCTCTTACTTCTCCCATGTCGGGTCCTTGTTGAGGATCACGGGGTTTCCCACCACTATAAGCAGGGACCTGGCTCTCGTCAAGGCTACATTGAACCTCTACAAGTGAATACATATGTACATTTAAAAAAAGAATATATTAGTAATTTATTCAGTGACAACCATTAAAGAAGCAGGTTTTCTTAAGTTTAAATGACGTAACAAACCTTTTCATTTGACAGGAATCCAATATTGAAGTCTTTGTCCATCTTGACATAGTTGATGCTGCTACGGACGGTGGAGACCATAGTGATCTTCCTCTCTTGTCCCTGAAACTCCTCCACAGAGCCGACCTGATATTATAAAACGGGGAGGAAAACAAAACTGTAGAAAAAGTGCACTTTACCGTATAATAAAACTTTAATCTCATAACTGTTAAATGCATCCTCAAGAATTAAATTACACTTCTGATTACAAATAAACAGCAGAGATCACTCTTGATTATATTTTATGAAAACAATTTAGAAGAGACAGTAAATGAGCATCTTAGGTTTGCACGGGGGCATCTAACCACATTAACTGACACAGAGCTGCTAACCTTCAGCTCTTTGAGATCACTCCAGCGACTCAGCGCTGGGACAGATCTCAGGGCCTTCTGGATTTTCTCAACCTGTTAGCAAAAAAAAAAAAAAAGAGCAGTCATGGGAAATTATGAATGAATCAAACAAACTCCTTTTATCCTCAGTCATTTACCACACAAAACTGTGCACCATGCATATTCACTTGTTTTCTGTAGGGGGCGATTATTCCGATGTCTGTCGCGGACAGTTTGGGGAGACCCTTCTTTCCTTGCGTTTCTATCAGTTTGGTGAGGTAGTCGATCAGGACTTCGATCTCAGACACGTTGAAGAAAGACGGACTGTTCGCCTCTCTCTCATCTTTGCCCATCACTCCATGGAAGATCACTGGGAAACCCTGTAGCGGGGTAGCGCTGTCAGTTATTCTCATTAAATATGGTTTTAATGCAGCTTGGCGACTGAATCCTTAGTAAAATTAAGAATGTCAATTAAAAACTACACATGAATTGTACACGTGAGCACTCCCATAATGTCTATGAAGAAATGTTGTACTATTACAACATGAGTTGTCTTCATGTTTTAATATCTACTTAGTTTCAGCCATGAACCTTCTCTCTGGTCTTTTTTCTTCCATCTTCAGCATCTTTTATCCAAAATATCTCCACCATCCCTCCTCTGGACATCTCCAAACCAAACCCCTGCTATCTCCGTCTCCAAAACCATTCAACCGAGCTCGTCCCTGTGATATACTCATTTCTAATCTGGTCCCTCATGTCCCAGCAACCTCCAGCTTGGCCTCCTGTCTCAACCTACTCTACCCTGCCTGCACCCTCTTCTTTCACCCCTCTTGTTGCTTTGCCTATACGAGACCCGTCTCATCCAGCCTCACTACTTCTGCTCCCTTTCATTCAAACACATGTCATCTGTCTTGCTTCTCCTGACTTTCATTCTTTTCTCCCGAGCATAGCTCCACCTTCCCTCTACTCACAAATCACAGTGTTGTCCGTGAACATCACAATCCTCTTGTCTAACCTCAATTGTCAGCGGAGGTTCAGAGCTAATCCCTGATGTAATCCCGCCTCCACCTTAAACTCATCTGTCACTCCCACACACTTCACTAGTGTTTCGCTGTTCTCATACATGTCCCGCACCACCCTCACATACATCACTGCCACTCTTCACTTCCTCATTCAGTACCACAGTTCCTCTCTTAGCACCCTATCACATGCTTTCTCTAGATCCACAGACACAGTGAAACTCCTTCTGACCTTTTCTATACTTCTCCATCATCACTTTCAAAGCAAACATTGCATCTCTAAAGCTCAGATGCACTTAACTATTTTATTTATTTATATCTGGTTTTAAATTAATGTATTACTAAATCAGAGTTGACAAATGCACTTTTGCAACTAATCATATGCAGATGACTGGGGGGGGGGGGGAACAAAAAAAAAAAAAAATAAAATGTTCCTGAGGCCTCACCTTCTTTGGAAGGTATTCCCAGTTGCAATAGGTCTCACGCTCCCATTGGTCAGCAAACACCTGCAATTCATTCTCATAGAACAACTCATTGGGGATTTTCAGAATGGCACTGTGTGACCTGAGTGAAGGGGAAGGAAAAGGGAGAACCAAAAAAAGAAAAAAAAAAGAGGCTGAAGCGTTGTTGGTGATTAACACAAAAGCACAAGTAAACAAATAGCTTTGACAAGCAAAATGAGGTGCTATAGCTGAGAGACACACCTGTAGTTTCGCAGCAGTTTGGTGACAAAGCGAGTGTCAAAATGTCCGTCTGTATTTTTCTGATATAAAGGATTATGTCTCATCAGCCTCTCCAGTAGAGAAAGCCCTATGAAGCATTCATGTTGTAGATTTTAATTCATGTTAATCTGAGAAAAACTCAAATAACTGAAGCAACACTAAGCATTCATTTGATCCTAAACTAGTGTTAGTGAAAACTGCCAGGGATATACAGCGACCTAACTAACGAGATTTGATCAGAAAGAAGAGAAAATGAGACCACTGGACTTACCGAGTCCATGTTCTATTCCAAACGGAGATCGAAGGATTGGTCCCAGCTGCTTTGGATCTCCTGCCAGCACCAGCTGACCTTTCTCTGCATTGAGCAGACCTGTGAAACAACATAAAACAACCAATGAGTCTGTAACGAGGTGCATCAATTTCAGCACTTGCAAGTTATGACCTTTAATCACAAAAAACAATTTACTGAGGGGGTGGTATGTGTAAGAACAGATTCATTTACTACTGCTCTGACTTAAGGTCACGTATATATTTTTAAAATTTGCCGTGCAGAGTTTGTAAGCTGTAAAAGTCTTCACTCATACATTTTATCTATCCATCCATCCATTCGCTTCCACTTATCCTTTTCAGGGTTCAGAGCCTATCCCAGCTGTCTTGGGGCGAGAGGCGGGGTACACCCTGGACAGGTCGCCAGTCTGTCGCAGGGCTAACACACATAGACAGACAACCATTCACACTCACAGTCACCCGCATTCACACCTATGGGTAATTTAGAGTTTCCAATTAACCTATCCCCACAAACTGCACATCTTTGGACTGTGGGAGGAACCCGGAGAACCCGGAGAGAACATGCAAACTCCACACAGAAAGACCCCGGCCTGATGGTGGAATGGAACTCAGGACCTTCTTGCTGTGAGGCAACAGTGCTAACCACCGTGCCAGGTCATGCATACCTATAATGCTAAAATGTTTATTCATATTTAATGTGGACAGGCTTCAAATAAAGAGGCCAAATTAATTCCAAATTGTGTTACTTTTTAGTTTTAAAGTTCCCTGTAACCCTCTGAGGTCTGAGCCACCTTCTGTGCTTCATGCTAAGAAGTAATGGCTTTCAAAAGCACCCCAATCAGAAGCTAATGAGCCTTTAGGAGAGGGCACCGTTTAAGAAACTGCAGCTGGAACAGAGGATGGTTGACTAAAGGGCACTTTCATTAATGACCCTAAATCGAACCCTATATTTTACAGAACGTGTTTGTTTGAAACAGTTCATGTTACACCATGATTTGTGATTTGTTCCCTGATACTTATCAGAACATTTCTTTAAACCACAGAAATGACATATTCTGATTGTCTGCGGTTAGAGTTTAAAGTTAGGGTTGCTAGATTAAGCGTAGACCTCAGTGGGTTTACTGTGATCATGCAAAGCTACTGTAGTCGAGTCCCAGAAAGAAAAGGAGTTGTAAAATACAAGATAGGGCCGCTTTGATTTTTGATTCACGTCAGCTAATCAAAAAGGACAGAAAATATCCTGCTGGTCGACACTCCCGTACATTTTATGTAAGCAGTCAAATTTAAGACGATCATAAACATTAAACCGTTCCTGATCAGTCGTGCTGGTTTCATTCTTGCGTGGCTTCACAGGAAATTTTCACCCAGACTAAAGGGGGTGAACTTCTGTGCTTGTTGAGCTCCGATCTCAGCCACATACAGAGCCCCAGTTTTCAGGTCTAGGTCTACCAAGTGGGGCTTCACATCATCAGCCAACTGGATCACGCTGACCACTCTGCATTGGCCAATCACGCCTACAGGTGGTGCATCCAGCAGTGAGATCTGATTGGTGTTGAGCTGGACAACAACAAAGTATTTTTTGTCTGGGGTAAGGCGGACAGAATAGGGTGCATCCTCAGTAAAGCAGCTCCCCCACGTGCCCAGCCAGTCCCCGGTGACTGAATTAAAAACCTGGATCCGCTTGTTTCCTCTGTCAGCCACCCACACCCTCTGGGCTGTGTCCACAGTCACACTGTGTGGGATGTAGAACTGAGCTAGGCCTTGTCCTTTCTCTCCATGCATCCACATCACCTTCTGCTCTTTGGACAGCTTAATGAGGCGGTTGTTCATCCCTCCATCACCGTCCACAATGTAAATCTCCCCAGAGTCATGGATGAATATCTCGGCGGGCTGATCAAACTGCAGGGGGTCCAGTCCAGAACCTGCTTTCCCTGGTGTTCCAAGCACCTGATACGAACAAATCAATAATCAACAGAATGTTTTCTATTCCTATAATCACACTCGACACTTCAAAAACCAACTTTACTTTGCACCAAATCACCTGTAGCATCTTTCCTGAAGGTGTATACTGTTTGATGCAGTGACCGTACGGGCCGTTCCCCACATCCGTGATCCACACAGTGGGGTTTGATGAAGCTGCATCTGCTAGAAATATTCCATGAGGCTTCTCCAGGGTGGTTGTGTTCCAGGACATGAGGTAATCTCCATCTGTAGTGAACACCAGCACCTTCGGAACATTGTCACCTAAAGCAACGGAAACACAAGAACGGATACAGTACAGCGCTGCATACACATTACACAGACTCCACGTGTAGCCAACAGCCAGCGTTTAACAAAGCTTGGTCTCCTTTAGTTTTCAGTACCTGCTGGGGACGTAAAAGTTCAGTGATGTTAGCTGGTGCTTGTCCATGAAGAGCTCTAACAGTCAGAACCAGTCTGATGCAATGACTAACCAGATCTGCATGTGATCTGCATGTGATGTTGTGCATGTGTGAGAGAGGGAGAGCTGCAGCAGTGTTGAGTGAATTGAAAGATCTGCTGGGTTAAATGAAGTGAGGAGTTGGTGTATACAAAGCTGACATGTGCCCCATGTAAGAGAGGAGAAGAGGAATAACTGACCACAGGAGGAATGAGAGCTGCTGATTATTACAGCACAGAGGACTGACTCCTCACCACAACATTGTGACACTGCAGCATTTGCACAAATGAATCCACTTGTCACACAGAGAACTACAGCACAATCTAATTACAGTTACATGATACAGCTGGCTTTTTAATTCACATACATTCATTTCACAGAACTTCAAACATCTTATGTGTACTTTTGTAATTTTCTAAAAGCAGTCTGATGTTTTCATCTTCTTCTTTCGGGAGGGGGTTACCTCCATGTCAGCCTATTCCAAGCATCCTCCTCTGTCTGCATGTTCGCTCATGAACCTCCTCTGAGGTCTTCCTCTTCTCCTCCTGCCTGGCAGCTCCATCGTTTGTCCAGTATATCTACTCTGTAAATGTGTTACTGAGAGAGCTGTAATACGTTTGCAGTTTGGGTTGCATTGGCAACACCTAAAATAACATTGCTGCCACCTGGTGCCCTTACACCAATGCAACGGGCATATTAACGTTACACTGTTTTTACTTCATTTAATTTACACTATGTTGTATTTGTTGTGTTTAAATGAACTTCTGTAATGAAGCATTTTCCACATTTTGACTTAAATAAAAGGATCTTATCGTAACAGATAACAATTAAGATCATCTTCATCTGCACTGACACAGTACCGCACTAGTGACGTAATCGTAATTATGATCCGGTCTGATGTTTGATTCTGAGAAGTACTCATCTGCCTAATGAGTGCCTTTGCCTTTGATACGTTAAGTGTATTTGACTCTTAAGTAGGATTACCAACAGCGTGTAATTACCTCTCTGAGCCACGTACACCACCCCAGCATACTGGTTGACTGCCACTCCAAACACGTCTCCCGTGTAGAGCTCCGGGTTCTTGGGCCAGCTCAGATCCAGCTTGTACAGGGGTCTGCCCAGCAGCTGGTAGTCGTGTCTGAGGCTCGAGCCGCCCGGCTGCTGACTGCTCATGGTGCCGTAAAGCACCATCATGAGCAGGACTAAAGAGGCCATGCTGGAAACTATCAAACACGTATGACTTGTCTTTGTCATCAGCATCAGTGGTTTTGCTGCTGGCATGTACTTCATTTAACACTCTCGTTTTAAACCTGCCAGTATGCTGCGTACGTGTCCGTACAGGATACACAGGCGGAAGTCCCCTAACGTTAGCTCCACAGGCTGCTACGGAACAAGCTAAATCTTCCTGCGATACGTTCTGAGATAGCATACGGTTAAACCCTCGTGATTTATTATTTATTTGAATGCCACTGACCAAACAGAATGAAGAAAGCCACTTCCGCTTCAGCACTAAACGAAAACAAAGCAGGGTGTCACGTGAGACAGAACCACGCAAAGCGTTTCTGTTTATTATATCGCAATAAAACATGTCAAGAAAAAGAAAAAACTAGATTCACCCGAGTAAATAACCATTTCATATTGATTAATTAAAAAAACGTATACCCATGAGATTTAATGTATAATATATGATAAACAAGCCAAAATATTAATATTGTTGAGGTTTTATTTTGACAGCAAGCTTTTCTATTTCCGGTCGCTTGAATCAGCAGGAAGAGGAGGAGGGCTCGGTAATGACTACCTGCGTTTCCCTGTCTTGTTTTATGTGTAAAGGCATTTCTTATATCGGTGAATGAGCTGTAGTCCACGGGATTTACAAACACGGTGACATGTAAATAAATGACCTCAGTATCTTTATGACTCTAAAAATATTAGAGGACTACATTGTGAAAGAGTAGAAGGACGTACTAACTTTCTGTCCAGGTCTAATGGCTCTTCGTGTATTAGTTATTTTACTGTGGAATTTTACATACAGAAGAGCAGGAGAGAGAGAGATGGAAGCCAGGAGAGTGAGGGTTAGGGTCTTTGTCCTTTCACTTGTGTCCTGTTTTTCAGGGTCCCATATAATTTCTTCAGAAGTAAGTACTGTATATGATGCCAGTATTTTCCCATATTTTCTAGATACTGTGCCAGTACTGGGTGTAAAATGCCATCAAAAACTCAATTAAGTGTTATTCTTATTCTTCTTTCTCACCTTTCTTTCTCTGTCTCCTTTCATTTTTAAAGGTTGCTGTGTTTAAAAAAAAATATTGTGCTACCATCCTGTTTTGTATTGTTTTGGTAAATAAATAGTTTATGAAAATATCACTAAATCTGTCATTTATTAATGTTAATATTAATTAATGATCATGTCTCACCTCTAGTCTTTTTGGTCTTAATTTCAGGTTTCTACCATGTGTTGTAGATAGTTCAAAAGGTTAACTCGACCAAGCAGTCTTTTTGTTTCTGCTATGTACTGTTTAAAATCCAGAATAGGGAGGATGGTGTAGGTTTAAGTTTATTAGATTGATACATATATACCAACAAGGCAG